>VZTL01029012.1:15716-101764 GCA_013400535.1 Scopus umbretta
AAAAAAAAAAAAGCCTCCAACTCCTACCCAAGAGTCTTCTTTTTCATTAAAAGAATATTTTACTCTTCATTTCAATGTTTTCCAATCATTCTGATTCCACCTGGAATCAGATGCAGATGTCTTGAAATACCAGCAAGGAAGCTAATGTTGACAGTATTTCTGAAGGATAAGCAAAGAGAAACTGACAAAAGTATCAGGAAGAAAACCAGCTCTCCTGGTATTGTCCATCCATTTTGGAGGTTTAATAGGAGCTAGACAGTTTGAAAAAGCTTCAGGTACACAGACAGGAAGGGCTGAGTCCTTACCTAACCACAGCCTTTATGCCAGTTTGATCACAGTTTGCAAACATCACCTTGGAGTTGAGCCTGAACTGCATCGTGCCTTTATAGTTTAGGGTATCTGTGCATCTGAAGATAACATCTACATGGAGAAACTATTGTGAAAATTTGGAAAAAAAGACCTGTTATTCCATTTTTTTCAAACAAAAAAATTAAAAGAAGGATAGCTCTTCCCTTCCCCATAAAATAAACTGCCTAAACCTGTCTAATTAATATTTCAGTTTTTTCCAGCTTCAGTCACCTAATATATCTCCAGTTTTTGCCCTTCAGAATGCTTTCCCACAGTAGGGAGGTGGATGAAGAGTCACAGAGATGGTTGGATGGTTGGCAGGGTTTTCAAAAGTACATATGCGAGTTAGATCAATGGGGAAATAAATGGGCCTAATGTTTTGCATTTATGTAAGCACTCTTGTGAATCCCTATAGCCATTATTTCTTTTACCATGTGAAGATTTTGTAAAGCTGACTTGACCACGATCAGGGTCACACTGGGAGCATACAGCAGTTAAGAATTAATCCTCAAGATACTCAAATCACAAAAAAATATATCCTAAAATGTTTTTTACTCATCTTGTTTCTGGTAATGGCACAGATACAAGACAAGGTTTTCCCTGGGTGGAAGCCAACTAGGATCAATCTTTCCACCAGCAGTAGCAGACTTACAAATCTCCCCCCAAAAGCTACTGAAAAAGGCAGCTTCCCTGTCTTTTTGGAAGGATTATCTTATGCTCTTCCCCAACCTCAGCTGGTGGCATGTGACCCCTGCACAGAAGTTAATTCTGCCATTTCCTATACTTGTCCTGTGTTCCCCAGTATATAGCTTATCAGACCAATAAAAAAATACTCCTTTTCAGTCCTATGGGCAGGATGGGGCAGCTTTATACATTTCTGTCCATAGAGATCCTTGGAGTGTATTTGTGTAGACTTTTGAGGTGCAGGCAGATGACTACATATATTTATATCTTAGCATGCATACAAATGTGCATATACACTGTTGCAGGTCTATGTGCGTATGTCTTTGCAGTGGTGTGCTTTCCCAAGTACATTGTCAGGGAATCTGTCCTGTCACACTGCTCCTTGATGACAGATGCTCTCTGCTGCAGTGTTATCGCACTGACAGAAGCACTGTAACGTGGAGACAGCAGCAGTCCTGGCTGTGGTGCTCATGCGAACAAGGAGAGCAACTGGACAGGGTTTACAGCATCAGTAAAGGAAATCAGCTGGCTCTTCTTCAGCCTGCTTCTTCTCGGGGTTCCAGTTACAGAATGAGAATAGAGACCTGGCAACTGCTGCTACAACAGGAAAAAAAGAAGGGGAAAGAAGAAACTTGATGAGATAAAAATCTCCCCCAAGGCTGTCATAAATTGCTCTGCTGATTTGACAGGGTACGTAGACCACATTTTAGATGGTCAAGATTGGTATTGAGTGGGGTGTTTGGATCATAAAATGGCAGAACACTTGGTGCCATCAAGATGGGACCTCTCTCACTCCAGAACTACCACTCACAGTGTCCATGAGTCACTTTGAAATAATCTGGGATAAGGTCATTATTTTACTTTTGATCTTTTAAAAGCTAGTTTGATATTTTAACTCATACCTGCTTTTTGTTGCTCATGTGTAGGGTTGAACACTGTTCTTTTATTTTTCAACATGGACATGAAGAAAACCCTCGTTCACCCACTACTGTCTGTCTTTGGGAAAATCAAGGGCCAGAAAGCAGCACTGCTCCTTAAGTCCCATGTGTTTTCTGCTTCATGTTATTATTGCATAAAATTAACATAATGATAAACAATGACTTCCTCTTTTGAGTGTTGCAGTGATCCTACATTAAAGACACAGGAGATAGAGGGAATTTGGTATCCAAGACAAGAAATAAGACCAAAACTTGGGATGTTCTTCATGGAGAAACACCCCAAATCTGAGCTGAATTTTCACCAATGTATCCAGGTCAGGAAAAAAATTACCCTGGAAATCTCACTATATCAGGATAGGTTTCCTTTATGGGTTTTCCATATTTCTAGCTGTCAAATATATTTAAAACATGAAATCATATAGCCTCATCTCAAAATATTCTGCTGCTTCTTTCTTCGAGTGATGAAAGAATGAAAGAAGTTCGGAACAAGCATGAAACTGTAAATCAAAAATGACTACTAGTGGTAATAGTATTCCTGTTAATTATTGTAATATAACTCCATTTAGGAACCCTGCCAGGGACTTTGTTTTAGGTCCTGCTCAAGGTGAGGAAGCAGGTGGCAAAATCATTTTCCATCTCAACAAATTTCCCCATTCCCTGTTTGTAGCACACATCAACCTGGCCCTTTGATCTGGTACATGATACTCTGCTTCCCTGGAGAATTTGGGGCCAGATGCTCTAACACAAAGTAGCTCTATTAAATCTCTATTGCCTTCCACAGGGTATCACAAATTTAAATTGGCTGAAAACTTTGCTCTTGAGAGCCGTTGGAGTGAACTAGGGAAAAGGTACAAGTTTTATCAGGTTTTTCCAACAAAATGCCGAAACAGGAGTGGAAGTAGCAAAGGCTTTTCCCCACACATGGAAACAGCCCTTTAGACAGCAGAGAAAAAATATAGTTGAAATGTAAAAGCTCACAAAAGTCTGACCACTTGCAGGGGGTGGAAATATCAATAGTTTAATTATAATGTCTACTCTTGTCCAAAAGTGCATTTTAAGCTAAAGATGAAGTGCAAGGCTTTTTACCTCATGCTTGACACTGCTGGACTCAGTCTCAGTATCATCAGCATGACTGGACTCCCCAGGAGATAAAGCCACAGGGAGACAAAGACTCCAAGGGAGAAAAGGGAAAGTCCCTCCCCTCTCAAGGTGTGAGGGGAAAACTACTTCTCAGTGTTTACTATCTCCATAGCCATCTGAAGAGACAGTCACACACTGGCAGCTGTGATTCACTGTTGAACATCCCAGGGGAGGGACATGGTCTCTCAGACCACTTGAAGGTTTCCTGAGCGTGATCTTTCATCATCTCCTCTCCAGATGTATTCTCTCTCTCCTGCTTTGTTCATTACTCCTTCAATATTGAGGTCTCTAGCTAGGATTTGTAAAGGTGCGTTTGACCTGGTTTGCCTGTAGCCTTTTCCTAAGGGTTGTTGACACCTGGAGCGTATTTGTAAAAGGGGAGGGAGGTTGTGTACTCGTGCATGCAACAGTCTTTCTGTGCATCTGTAGCAGTACATCCATGAAGAACTGAGGAGTGCTGCATGTATTTCTGTGCGCAGTCACATGTCAGTATTCCCAGTTGTATACAGGCAATTAGGTAGCTTATGTCCATAGGTTTGTGCAGCTCACTTAAATCTGCATATCACAAATACATTTACCTTGCTTCTGTGTTCATGGAGATATATCTTCTCTTACATTTGCATTAACATGTAGGAGCTTTGCCTTAAAAGCCAATCTACTCAGGAGAGTATAAGTTAACCTTGCTGGATGAACAGTCAGACAGCACAGCATGTATTTGGTCACATATATGTATTTTCATACAGCCTGTGTTTCATTGCTTACACATACATACTCTCACTGCATGCACTATACTGCATTGCCTTGGATGCTCATGTTTAAACCCATCTGTATGGATTACATCTGTGTATTTAGCAGTTTTCCAAGTGCAGACAGCACTGAACTGGCTCAGGGCCAGGCCTCCAGTGTTCCTCCACCAATTCAGGCACAACTTTATAGATATTCTTCAAGGGAGCACGTAGCTCAATCCTTTCCCTGCAGAGCTCAAGTTTTGCCACTGTATTTTTGTCCACAAAGGGGACATCTGCCAACAGTGGGGCTGTGCCTGTGCAAGTGTGCTAATAATGGCAAGGGATGGGGAGCGTGGATACAGTCACTCAGGCAATGCCTGTTGCCCCCTTCAGCTGCCATCAGCACTTCGGCAGAGACATCCAGCAGCCTTCCCACTGCGGCCAGCGCTGTCCCAGCGTGGGGAGTGAGCGCACAAAACCATTGCATATACACTGCTGTATGCTCACCTTGTGTGCGTGTGAATGCACTTCCCTCTAGTGGGCAAAGGCACTGCAGAGCCTGGGATTTTCTTGCAGCTGCAGAATATTGTCTTTAGCTCAGGCAGCAAAGCCTTGTGTTTTTAGTGCTGAAGGTCACAGGTTAGATCCCAGCTGAGGACATCAGAGCCTTCATGGTATATGTCCAAGGGTTGACTCAGTTTCATTGCCGTAAAGGCACGTGTGAATCTTCAACATATATACTCAGCTGTCTCTCTGCATGTAGTCCTGAGGTGCCACATCAGAGCCTTGCTGGGGACGGCATCAGGTGAGATGTGCCTCTCCATCACTAACTGCTGGGCTGACAGCCTCCACAAGCTGCTTGCTGCTGGAGCCTTTACAAAGCAGAAATCTCATTTCCTCAAATCAGCCTGAGAAGTGAATTCTCGAAACACCGTTTTGATGGAGAATTCCAGGATATTTTTGATCTAGAAAGATCAAAACAAGCTTATTGAAAAATTCCATTTCATAATGTCAAAATGTTTCATTTTGAGAATGTCAAAACACTGCAGTCTAAATGTTTAATCAAATGGCATGTATGTGTGGAATATTGCTATTATTTTCATTCAATTTTAGGGGTTTTTTTTCTAATATTTTCCTTAAACTGAAGCAAAATCAAATAAGAGGGCAAAAATGTCAAATCAAAAGATTTTCTTTTGATTGCTAATTGTTTCAGCATTTTTCTACTGTAAGTGGCTCAGCGCTTGAAAATATTTTCAAACACTTTTTAATCAAACTGTCCTTTCAAAAGAAAATTTTAAAGCATGATACTCTCAATACGATTCTCTTCCTCTGTTCTCCTCAGATGGTTCTATGGGATGCGCCTTTTTATCTCTGTTGAATTAAAATCTCATGTTTCCTGGCTCACAAATTACTGGGCTTGATAGGCCATCATGTTTGGAAGATTTAATCAGAAGGCTAAGAGTCCTCCTTCACCCAAATCCTTTGCCGTTTCAGATGGAGGGAGGTGGGAGTAATGAATGCTGATTGAACCTCAGCTGGGAATGAGTCAAGGAAAAAAAAAAAAAAAAAAAGAAAGCCCCATCACTCTTGTGTGATTCAATTACCTCCGAGAACTTTTATTCTCTTGGGGATTTATTCATACGTTCATGATGAATTCAATTTGTGAGGGAATGTAAGGGACAGCAATGTTACCAGCGCAATGCTGCTGTGACGTGAGGACACGGCAGTGGAAAGGATCCAGGCGGCCAGAGGGAGTGGGTGAAAGTCCTTCTCGCCAAGGTGATGTGAGGGACTCAGGCAGAGGGAAGGGACTGAGGAGGCTCTGTGGAGCCTGGGCACGAGTGCCAAGAAAGCAGTGGCAAGCAGAGAGGTGTCTGGGATGCAGGAGACAGAGGCAACTGGCCAGAGAAGCAGTGGGAAGGAGAGGAGGCCAGGGAATGTAACTGCAAGGGATGCTGCCATTTTCAGATGCTTATTTTCATATCCAGAATGCAAAGCCTGGTCAAAATAATGTCAGATTTGTGTCAAATTTTATTACAAATCAAACCATAATCCTGGCCTGGAGAAGAAGAGGTGAGCAGAGAGACAGGTTCTAATACTTTAATTTAACAAACAAGACAGTGTTTTGGATTTTTTTTTAAAAAATCTGTCATTTTAAGAAAGCTGAGTGACGGATGTGAAGCTCTTCCCCTGCTATTCATTCAAATTTAAACAGAGAGCAAACTGGTTGAAAAAAATAATCTGATTCTTCCCCACCCTGAAAAATTCTTCTTTCTGCTAAATAAAGTGTTGTTAATTTCTAAAGCATTTTTATTTGTGTTAATAATTCATTCTTTAACATCAAAAATTTAAACTGCCAACCCTCTTTAATTATAGCAATAAAATTCCTCTTCTACTAGATCAGTTGCAGAAGGGCTTCTCATCACAACCACTATCCAAACACAACCACTGGGAAATCCTCCATCCCCGTTGGTCAGAACAGGCAGAGCTAATTCCCTGAAATTTTAACATTTGTTTTTGTTATACATCAAAACGCAAATGCAAAATTACCGCCAGATCAAAAATGTCAAAATATTATTGGGAAGCATCACAATGCTTGATTTTTATGAACATCTTCAATTCCAACAATGTTGAGCTATTATAATGAAAAACGAACATAGCAGAAAACATCAAATAATATTTGTTCATAGTTTCAATATAAGCCATGTGTTTAAAGAGTATGACTTCAACAACACCATCAAAATGAACATTTTTACCACAGCCAAAAAACAAAAGTCCCACTTCAACAAAATTAAAAGCAAAACTATGTGTTTATGTTTTCTTCTGCTGAAAATATGATGGAAATTGAAGCATTACTGAGGCACGTTTTTGTTTCAATAGAATTATATTTTTGTTTCAATAGGACAATTCAAAAAACTAGTCCTTTTTAATTATAGAACAAACCTATTCTCCTAAACCTCAGATAATCTTGCTGGAGATTGCACAGGGGAGGGGGGAGGTGAGGGAGGGAGGATGAAGCAGCAGACAGCATGATCCAGCAGAGACAGGGTTTGAACTTCGTGCTTGGCTTATTATTTCCTGGCAACTTGCATGACTCCAATAGATGTTGAAAGACAGAAATGATGATATGTTGTCTAACCGGTTTTGCAGATCCCGCTGTTATGAGTAGTGGGACTCCAAAGGGGTCCACAAATGGGATGGGGAGGCCCCTGTTTTACTCTCTGTTTCCACTCACCCCAGCAGCTGGCGATGGACCATCCCTCGCCTACATCACTGTCTGTTCCAGTGACAGTGTTTACTTGTTGTTCCCTAGTTTGTTGAATTCAATCAAAGCAAAGACTGACTCACAAAGACAGACAATAAAATATTTATAGGTTCCTTCCCTGGGAAATAGGTTGGCCCAGGGAAGAGAGACCAAGGTGAGTAAACCAGAGTGTGAGGGCCAAAATGAGACTGGTTCAATTTATACTGGCAAAATGTAACAGAACAAACTTGACCTTAAAATCACTCCTTTAAAAACATGACATGTAGGCAGAGGAAAAGTAAGGCTTTTAAGATAGGAACAGGAGCATGGTATTGAGTTGAAGGAACACCATTTGAGAGAAGAGAGGTTTTGTCCTCTCAGGGTGGCAAGGAAAGGTCTCAAGACACTGGTGGCGGATGGGGACAGCTCAGTTTTGCGAAGTCCATCTAGATTTTTAAACTTGACATAGTGCCAAATTGCGTGAAAATAACAAGTGTTTGAAAATTCTCTTCAGAGTAGAAGCATTAAAAAAAAACAAAGAAAAACCCCCACCCAATCAAATAACATTTGAAGCTGGATGGACATCTTATTTCCATAAAATGTTTTGTATTTATTCTTCAGTAAGCAAAATTGTGCACTAATAATGCAATACAAAGCAGAAAGGCCTTAAAAAACTCTAACAACATTGTGATACAGTGAAAATGTTGAAAGAGCTAGTTTGACATTGTTTAGTTTTCCCCAATTTTCCCATACTAGGTTCTCTTTCCAAAAAAACATTGTAGCAAAGCAACATGACTTTTCACAAAAGGTTTCGACTTAATCAAAGATCCAGCAAAGCCTGGGTCCATTGTGTTTCTTCTAGTCAGCCCTGCTGAGCATCAGTGAGGTACCTTCTGGCCAAGGGATGTAGGTCTACCATGGTTAAATTTATGGGAAGAGACACTTTCCTGACTCCTTTCAAGTGAGGAAAAATTGTAGCTCTCTCCTTCATGTGGTATTCAGGACAGCATCGCAAGGAGCTCACTAGCATCAGGCATAGACCTTCAGAGGCTGTTTGAGAGAAAATGTGCACAGCAGGGAAGTGCATTTCCATTGCCTGCGGTTTGAGTGACCAGCTCAAGGCCAAAATGAAAGAGGTGCAGATACCAGGTGGAGGCTGGATGACATGACAAAAGAACCAGCATGAAAGATGAGAAGAGAATCCTAAAGAGCGAACGGGGAAAGAAAAAACCCTACCAAGATTTGAAAGGCAGATTGAAATTAGTGTGAAAGGGAGAAAAAACACTAGCCTGCCCTGGCTGGCTCATGGATGCTGCAAAAGCCAGGGGGGACTGGTCCTGAGGTACTTACAGCCCAGCCTGGCATGCCTCGCTGGTGCCGGCTCAGTCACACACTTCCTGCAGCCCTGTCTCTGAAAAGGTAAATGCTGTCCCTCATTTAACTTGCAAGTGCAGACAGAGGAGTTTGATACCAGCAAGGACTTTGTAATTTCTTTTTCTTTCACATGGGAGAAACATCTTTAAAAG
This sequence comes from Scopus umbretta, assembly GCA_013400535.1. Taxonomy (NCBI): domain Eukaryota; kingdom Metazoa; phylum Chordata; class Aves; order Pelecaniformes; family Scopidae; genus Scopus; species Scopus umbretta. Next base: position 24,325 of record VZTL01029012.1, read on the forward strand.
GCAAAACTTTATTTTATTACTACTCTTACTAATATTATATTTTCTGTTGTGGTTTAGTCATTTTCCTGAGGTTTTTTATCAGTATTGTTGTTATGCACAAGCAGAACTGCCAAGGGACAATCTGAGCAATTCTCTCAGAACTGCAGATGAAAGTAATGGGCTTCTTAAAGATTTTATTTACATTATTGAACACAGGGAGAACAGAAAGAGCAAGACAGACATGCTCACATGTTAAAAGGACAGCTTGCCTAACCCTTCAATATTAGCCAGTGGACTGTCAGATCACCTACAGCTTAGTTCCTCTCCGGTGTCTTCTGCTGGTAGAAGCAGAAAGGGATGGAGCACAGGTCAGTCCCACCTGGTTCCCCAGGGAAGAAGCAGCTCTTCATCTCTTGTGCCTCGGCAGACCTTGTTGCTGAAAGTTCTTTGAAAAGTGTCAGCTGCTTTCCTTGAGATCAGGAAAGGCAGAGAGGCTGGGTATCGCTGGCTTCCTTTTTTCTCCGGCTTTCCAGCTCTTCCTCCATCCTTTCCCAGTTCTGCAACAGGGAGCTGAAATTTTAAATTCTAAAAATGTTGTGGAATTTTCAATCTCAGAATTATTGTCAAAAAATTTGCTTTTTTATATCTCCTAGGACTCCTGCAGCCCCCACAAACACAGAAAAATTCATAAACTTGTCATCAGAACTTTTCTGAGTGTGATTTATCATAATCTGGAACTATGGCATTTTAATTTCATTTTAAGTGGTTTGAGCTAGCTCTGTGAACTCTGTTTTGAATACCTGTGTAGTGCCTGAAACAGGAGATTTAAAAGCACTTTAGGAAAGTTAATGAATTGCACTTGCTGAGAACTATGTCAGGAAGCAAAGTTATAATTTATATTCCTCAGATAAGGAAACCAATACCTGGTTTGCTTAAAATTCTTTTTCAAAGCTATGCTTTGAAATGTTAGCAGAAGAAGGAATAGATCTAGATGTCCTGTCCATGGTCAATCTTTTTTCTTGCTAATTCAGACTTAAAAGTACTACTGGATGTAGGAGATATTTTGTGTTGTAACGTTGTCTGCCCTTAAATTCCTCTGGATTATCCTCTAGCTTTTCCCTTGCCACAAGCTGCTCCTCCTGCAGATATTACCATGAACACAACAGTCGCAGCCATCACAGGATACAAACAAAAAATCAAGAGACTGCTCTTCTTTGATATGCACTGAAATTCTCAGATGATGTCCTGGCTTTTTAGGACATGGCTCACCGCCCTGAAAATTCACAGACTGGCTGAAGATTTTAAGAACAGCCAATGTCCAGCAGAGAGCCACCCGCCGACTCCTGCCTTATGCTGCAATGAAAGCTGAACTTGGCTTCCTCCCACACTGCTGTTGTTGCCGGCACTAGGGACCGGGGTGGCCAGATGGCTTGTCTCTGCCAGGGACCCTGCACTGGCAATGCCAGTGCAGTGCTTGGCTCATTGCTAGCAGATGGACACAAAAGCTGGAAATACAATTAAAGTGCAAAGAGGGTGAATAGTTGAGTTGACACTGTGGACTTGATTCATCCCATGGGTAAATCAGCCCATCTAGAAGTTGATCTCTATGCCCATTATATATTAATATGTATTTTATATTCCAGATATATTTGTTGAATTTTGGTAACACTGAAACACTACAAGAAGTTATATGGCCTGACCTCCTGTTATGGTAAAAAAACCAAAAAAAACCCAAATAAATCCTGTTTTCTGTGCTCATGAGTTAGCTTAAGAGCAGTGTTCTTCATCAAGAAACTAATTTTATTTCATAGAAATGTACCTGTCTTTCCTACCATAGAGAAGTTCTTTCCTTCTGTGTTTATTTTCAGATGTTTCTAATAACACTTTCTGGTTGAAAAATAGCAAACTGTCAAAAATGAAAATATTTTGAGTAAAGAGACAGTTTTCATGACTTTTTTACATGAGGCAAAAACATTATTCCTTTTAAGATTGCCAAAATTTCCATTTTCTCACTTTGAAACAAAACCTTCCAGATTTCTCCTTTACAATTACTTGTCTATTACAAACTGATGTAATTTTTTTAGAAAATGCCCAAATCAAAGCACAGTATTTCAGAATTATTTAAATTATATTTCCCAAACTCAGTTTTGTGAACATTTTCATGATTCTGTCTTCTCATTCTGACTGAGAATGAGACAAGGTAAGGTAAAAAAAAGAAAAAGGTTTGCAAGAAAAGGAAACCATTTTTTCCCTATTCCACTAAAATGTTTTACTTCCTATAATGCTAAGTGACTGATTAATCCTTCATATACAGGACAGGAACAGCCTCCTTGAGCTCCTAGGCTTTGAAAGTCAAATCTGATATTTTTTGAGGTTGGGATGTGCAGCTATAATTGCAGAGAGCTGGGCTGTTGCTACCGCCCACTCCCGTGTGAAAATGGTAATAGAAACCAGCTCTTGCTGTAATTGTGTTCCTTCATTTAATTCCGTCCCATTAAGCTTAAAAAGCACAATCACACCAAATCTTGGCTCTTCCCTTGGTGGCAGTGCTTAAGGATGCTGAAAGCTACATCCAAGGAGAGGAGCATGCACTCTGGACATAGGTCCCTCTGAATGAAAATGTCAAGGCTTTCCAGTCCACCAGGGCCCAACCCTGCCAACCAGTGACTGCTTTTTTTTTCCAGCAAAGATCTTCCTTCATTAACACTTGCCCTCACTGCAGTTCTTTTGCATTTTCAGCTTCTTCCTCAGCCACTGGATGTTTAACCCTTGTTTACTGGTGGATATTGCCTTTTCAGCAAGAACGGGTTATTGCAATCGAAACACGGGGATTTGTTCAAGTGCAGAGATAAACCTGTAATTCATCCTTTGTAATTTCCCTAAACTGGACAGTGGGCCGATATCTGTGCACTGCCCGCTCAACCCTTTCAAATGAATTGGCCGTTTATTCCCCAAGTTTAACAGAAAACAATCCACGGTGCCTGCAGACCACTATGCAGCTAAAATGTTCCAGACAGAGATGTGTTAGTCACATCTATGGATGAGTTAATTTACAATTTAGGATCCTGGGAAGGACAGACATTGAGCAGAGCTGTACCCTGTCAATCAGTCGCACAGAGCGAGCTCCCTCATAAGAGTGCCCTCAAGAGATGTTTTAAGTGCTTTCAATACCAATAGGCCATGTTCACCTCTCACTTATGTCAGCCGCTCCATTGGCATCAAAGGAATTGCTCTTGATTTACACCCATGTAAGTAAAATCAAGCTCTTCAAGCACACCACCATGTACTGATAAAAGCACTGCAAGCCTCCTAATGAGAGTTTTCCTCTGACCAGTGCTCTAGCAAGACTGAGTCTCCCCTCTCCTCAGTCCTGCTCAGCAAATCCAGGAGACGTAATGCCCAATATTTCCCCACCAGTACCACTGAGACCTGGCAATTCCCTCGCTAGGCTCAGCACCAGTCGTGATAGTACTTTGAAAAACAGTGCACAATTATTTATACACAGTCCCATTCTATTCTAACAGAAGTGGCTGCAATTTCCATCCATGGCATGGGGTTGTCTGGGGCGGGGTATAAATGCTCTGCTTCTAGAGTGCACACATCCATCTGAGTTCGTGCACAGGACTTGTGGCAGAACCAGGATTTGGACATAGGTCCTATGACCGTGGTCTAGCAAATCGTGATGCCTCCATGTCTGCTGGGAACTGTCATATTCTACAGGCTCTTGCTCTGCTTCTGACTTGCTCTAAACCCAGGGAGAAAGCAAAGATTTCTAAAGATTTGCAAAAGCCCTTTCTCTGCTCCCACCTCCACCTCCAGCACCACGAGAGAAAGAAGCACTCAGAGGCAGGAGCCACAGCCTCACACTCTGAGATTGTTAATGAACACGTTTTCTGTAGATAATTATAGGGACTGGCATATTGAAAGCACTTAAAACATCTCATTCTTTTAATTCATTAATTATATTGCAATTACACAATTCTCAGGCACTCGCTGGCACTTTGGAAATCAGCCATTCTTGGGAGATATAGCTGGATTGGGAACCGGTGAAAGGGGAGAGGGAGAAATGTGAGGGAAGGGAAGATGAGAAAAGTCTGGCAAGCTCTGACAAGGCTAAATGAATTTACACAACAGGTAACTGGAAACCAATCCAGCTAAAACACCATTCCCATGAGTTCCAGTGATGTCTGGTAGCCTTGCACCTATGCGCTACTGCTGATGCTAATCATATTGTTATTCTAGACATGCTGCTGCACATATCTGCTGAGGATGGATTTATTTCCCCTTCTTACACCAAAGTCCCAGCTCTCACACCCGAGGAGCTTTTTCTGATATTAGTCAATAACATTATTGACTTGGCCTTACAGGATGCTCTATGGACTGCATGCCCTGGCACTTATGGGGACTTTGAAAGGTTATTGCAAAAAGTCAATGTAGATGGTCTCCTTAAGATTCCACTTCTATTTAAAGTTCTTTGCTCCCCCTACTCAAAGGAGGCAATAGAGGAAAAATATATTCCAGAGCAGTCCTGATGTTTCCCAGCTAACTGACCACTTTATGGAGGCCATTATTCATAATAGTCATTATCAGCTCCTCCCAAAACTAGGAATGGACAAGCAAAATGTTTAAAATCATCTTTTATGCCACCACACAGACTTTCAGTGTAGCTCACATCCTCAAAGCACTAAGCAAATATTAATAATCTAAGGAGAGCAAACCATTCCCTGGCTCTTTAGAGAAGCAAGGTCTCACAGCAAAGCTCACCTCGGATTCAGGCCGGCAAATGCAGCCTCATCATGCTTGCATTACAAGCATTGCCTCCTCTGTTGCATTGATGGGCTTCACTGTGCACATCGCAGCTGGAAGCCCCAGGATATGTCCTAGATCTGGATCAGGATAAAACCTGACTCTGAACCCCATGATTTTCATTAATACTCTGCAGCAGGTGTTTAGTGTGGGCAGGCTGGAAGCCAGGAGAGCAGGGAGTATCAAAAAGCACCCCTGCCTCAACCACACAGACAGAACCTGGAAGTCCCTGGTGACAAAACCCAGGGGTGATCTCAAGTGACCATCCCACGAGGAATTGAGGCCAAAACATCTCCCTTAAGAGGACAAGTAAGACCTACATACAGCTTAAATGAGTGGAATTTGCAGGAGGAGCATTCGCCTGTGTTGCTTGGTCCCAGAGAGTTTTGATCAGACTTGCTAGTTCGTATGGAAAAGATAAAAAAAGGCCCTTTTGTCTGCAGGCGTTTTGGGGAAGGCAGCAGTAGGCTGCCTGGGATGTAAATGCTCTGTACTGCGGCAGTGCATAGGCAGGGCAGGAAAATGCTGCAGGCAGGAGGGTCACTGGTGGCCAGTCCCTGAATATACTGGGAATTTGCATTCCCTGTAATTCTCATTTGTTTCATGTGATTTTCAGAGAAAGGGAGAAATGCACAGTGGAGTTGAGAGACCTTATTTGGCAAGGGCTGATCATGTCTCTCTCTCTTTCTCTCCTGCTCTCTCGGGATGTTCGGCCTCTGTCTGAATTGGCTAATTTTGTATTCACCAAACACTCTGTTGGCTGTAGGGAAAGAAAAAAAAATGGGAAGAAGAAAAAAAAAAAAAAAGAAAAAGAAAACCCTGATAGGAAAACCTGAAAGCAGCAAGCAAAGAAGGGGGGAGAAAAAGCTCTGCTTCTGTATCATCTTCAAGAGGGGAAAAACAAAACCAGGAGAGAAAAAAGATGTTGGGATTTACCAGCAACAAGGACTTGCATCTGCTGTGATTCAAAGCCAATATTTTTCCCCTGCACATCTCAACCTGACCATGTTTAAATGTGAAATAGAAAGGTGCTATCTGGTGTGATGTGTGTCATACGTGTTTAGACAAGATGGCTTCTGCATTTGAAGCCAGATGAGAATAATCTTAAGGATAAAAATATATATGTGTATATTTCTCAGGAACTGTAGCATTAGGACTCTTGTTAATTGCTATTTTGGTCTCATTAGAGAAAGAAACATTCACTAAGCATATTCATACTGCAAATGGGATTCATAACAATTTGTTTGAGTCTGAAACCACTTGTACCTCCTCCTGGAGCAGAGCCCATGCCTATATTTAAACCAAAAGGCTAAGGGGAGCTGACATTGAGGCTGGTGCTATATTGGTGTGTTTATTTATAGGCAGCTGTCTGCAGTTTGCGTGCAATAGGAACCTCAGCGCAGCAGAGGAAGCGCAAAGTGTTTGTGGGTGGCTGCATGTCGGCGTCTTGCTGTGGGTTTGCTACACTTGTGTGCTTCGGTCCATAGGTGTGTGCAGGCTGGACTTCTACTTGCCCATGAACCTGTAGCTGTGAGGGGTGGGTATGTATTTCTGGGGAACGTGTGTGTGTGCATTGGTTGGCAGATCTATAGCCAAGCATCTGCATTTTTTGCATGTGATAGAGGAAGGCACAAGGCAGGCACAGGAATGCACTTGCAGAAGCCTGCTGGGATCTGCTTTGCTGCTGTTGCTACCTGCGTTGCGTGCAGCCAGCCACGCGGTTTGACAAGGGAAATGCTGACACCGGCTCGCTGCAATGCCACATCTGTCCGGACACAGAGCAGGAACAGTAACACAGCACCCTGGGGTGGCGAAATCTGCCATGGGGAGAAAGAGCCAGCGCCGAGGCTCTGCCTTCAGGTGCCAAAGCTGCCCCTTGCAGCCTGAGTGCCTAATTCCTGGCCAAGTCAGACTGCAGTTCTCTAGGGGATAGTCTGTTTTGCTGTTTTATTTCTTTCTTCTTCTTTTTTTTTAATTTAATTTTCTTTTTTTCAAAGTCATGCCTGGGAGTCGGGAGGGGGAGCCTGCAGGACACCAGGGCAGGCACAAGGCTAAAGCACTGCGATTGCTTTATAAGCCACTTCATTGAAAACACACAAAAGCTCAAAGGCTTCTCTTCTGCTATTGCACTCTGATCACTCTTACAGAGGGATATTTTCCCTCCAGCCCTTCCGGGGCTGGGTGATCTCCGGTGGGGAACTTAGATGAAGGCATCAAAACAAGAAAGCTGCCAGAGGATGTGGCAAGGAAAAGGAGTGGCATCAATCTGATAAAGTGCATCTGAACCCACGAATGACCCAGGGTGACTTTCCAATGATTGCAACTTGTAACATCCGTTACAAAGGATTGCCACAGCTGAGCCGAGAAAGAGCATAAACTGAGATGGATTTGATCATATCAAACTGCTGGTCTCATATAATGCACTGCTCTTCCTAAGCTGAGGGTGACACATAAAAACTGGCTGCAGTAGGAGGAGCAGCGACTCCAATATAATTGAGGTGGTGAAATGCGCTGCTGCTGGAAGGGTCTGTGCAGTGGCCTGAGTGTGCGAGCCAGTCAGCTGTTTGCCATCTGAAGGTCTTTAAAAGACAAGATGGAGTTTCAGCTAAAGAAATTGGCTCTCTTTTTCAGAGAGTGTTTTGTTCACTTAATGTTTTTAATTATTTCTTTTCCTCGGGCAACCAGAAAGCCCGAGGATCAACAAGTCTCTGTTCTCAGCAGTGCTCAGGCAAGCACAGGGAGAGTTTCCATTTGTCTTTTTCTTTTTTTTTTCCTGCAGTCTCTGAACAGATGTATCTCTTTCAAATTTGGTTAGGTTTTTCTGACAAAAAAATGTTACTTTTTTTTCTTTTTTCCCTGTGGAAAGTGCTGAAGATTATTTTTCAGTGTTGTTGAAATAACTCAGAAGAGAGAAAGAAAGAGAAAAAAGGAGGGCGGGGAAAAGCCACAATATTTTCTTACCATGTCAGTTAGTTAAAATCTAAACTGAAATCTGTCCTAAGCAGAGTCCAGAGACTACTAAATCTATGGTTATGTCTGCCTCAGTCAACCCTGCACCATAGGCAGGATATAACCAGTTTTATAAAGGAAGAGGTAGAAATATTGAAAAAACTGAAACTTTAAAGAGATTTGCATTAAAAATTCAAATTTAAATTAATAAATCCACTTGCATGAAAGACATGAGAATTTTGCCTTCTCTTTACCTACAGCTCTGCTATTGCTGGAACAGATTTTATTCTAGCACTTCTCAGCTGGGCCATGGGGACTGTTCCCCAGGGTGGGGCATATGACAACACCTATACCGTCGGAAGAGGTTAAGTCTGCAGCAAGGAGGGACTGTGTGCAGTCCCCGACAGGCTTACAGTGCTTCATTAGAGCCCCTGGTAGAGGGGACAGCTGGTGCCCTGAAGAAGGGTCTCTGTCCTGGTATGATCTACTGGGCGAGACGTATGTAAACAGAGAGTAAAAACCCTGGTGGGTTCAAGGAGAAAGACCGTACAGCAAGGCTGAGCATGGAGTTTCATGGTGATTTATCCTTCTAGAGCAATTTTCGGAAAGCCCAGAGTCAGTTCATTAAATCCACCCCCTGCACACACACACACACATGTGGTAATGCAAGCCCCAGGCACGCAGGCTTGCTGGCAAGCACTGAGCTGAGAGCATGGTGCCTTTCTTGTGTTTGAGAGCATTTCTTTCCTTCTGGTTTTGCCTCCCATTGCCTCCCACCACCTCTCTAGCCAGGTAGAGCTCTTGAGGGATCACTGCCTGTATCTAGGGATGCAGAAACTGCAGGAAAGTCTTCATCAGCCAGGAGCTCTGATGTTGGCTGCCATGGCTCTGCCGCAGGGTGTGGGTGATTAAATTTTAAGTCATTTTATCTGGCCAAATCGTGAAGCACTTACTGAGGCCTTATGCATGCTGGAATAAGCTGAAGGATGACTATGGAAGGAATTCAGCATCAACCTGAACAATGCAATCCTTCTGTATAATTTCTACCAGAAAGCCATTTTGCTTCCAGAAAGTTTTGACCAAAGTGTGGTGGGTTGACCCTTGACACCAAGCTGCTCTATCACTCCCCCCTCCTCATCAGGACAGGGGAGAGAAAATATAACACAATACACCAAGTCATACTCTGTCCTGGACATATTTACCTCATGATAAGAGGACTCAAAACTATGAAAAGGGAAGATTGCATAGCAACTCCACTTGTAAAAGTGCATTTAACTCTGTTAAGCTATTTCAAAGAGCCTAATCTCACAGATTGGTAACTCAGTTTCCCTATAAAGAGCTATGGAGACAGAAAAAAACTTTCAAACATAGACAGCCCTGGGGTGAAGAATAAATACATGTCATAGAGACATGGCCTGGCACACAAATTATTATTATTGTTGCAGATAACAGACGTGCCGTTACTTTAAACCATTTTTTTTACATGCAACTAGCCTGTGGAAATCTACTGCACTCACTAAAAGAAGGCAACACTTCCAAAGGGGGTAATTCAACACCTCTAGAGTTATAATTGTTTCCAAATGCAACATCTTTATCCTATAACACTAATAAACACTTGCTGGTAATGGTGTGCTTTGTTAATTACAATGATTCTTAAAATCTGCCCTAAATATGCATTATATTACAGCGACAATATTATAAATGAGCATCGAGTGACATTCATATCACCTATTAATAGCTGGAGGGTTTTGGCAGGTGGGATTCTGGGATTTATGCAAATGAGGAATGTGTTCTATTATAATTTCAGTGGATCTCCTCTGTAAACTTCTGCTGTGCTGAATTAATGTCTACAGTGCATTTCCTTTTTTTTAAAAAAAAAAAGAGGAAGCCACTTACATATATTATAGGGAGATAATGAATTATTATTATTCAAAATGTAGGTTTGTTGCACTCATTTGCATATAATGTTTAATTTTTACAGAATATTTCATTCTAATGCATGCAAAAATGATCAAAAAACTCTCCAAATATGCTAATGTAAATTCTATTGCAACTACATTGCAGCCTCTATTTCTGGGACTTTATTATAAAACATTAAAAAAAGAAAGCTCAACATTAGGATAATCTTTTAAAAATATGGCAATTGTTCTGATTCAAGTGCTGGGTGAAACTCCCCACACATCTCCAATTACTGAAAAGCCTTGGACAAAAATACCTTTGTTCGGGTGTGATGGAAAACCCGATGAAATCAAGAAAAAGGCAACCAGGGATGTAATTGGCTTTTTTTTTATTTTGCTTTTTTTTTTTTTTTTTTCAGTGGGAGGTTTGTTGAGAGCCACTGAGAAGCATCTCAGCTGGGTTCCTCTGGAGGTGTGGGAGTGCTCTGGGAAAGCCCTGGACCTGACTGGCCCTGAGGGCCACAAGCCATGGGACCAGCCTGGCCTCTGTTAGCATCAGTATTTTCTTATATATGTCAAAAGAATTTCATCATATACCTCAAGACAGACAATTAGGATACACTCATTAGCTACAGATGCTTTTATATGTCCTAGCCACATCATCAGAAAATCCTCAGTCATTCCCTGCTAGTCATCCATTAATATCTTCTGATAACAGACCTACAATAACTAATGCCATAAGGTCCCCTACTGCTATTGCTACATCTGCACTGCAAAGAGCAAATACTATTAAATGCAACCAGCCTCTAGGACAAGTGGAGGAATTGCCCTTACCTGCACTGCTCAGGGCTGTGTCGAGATGGTGCAGCACTTGGCATAGGTCTCCTCCAGGCTCTGTGGGGTGCCCTTGTCACTCAGCAATTCAAAGGCCAGAGCAATGAGTTCAAGATTTCCCCTGTGTGTCATTCATGGTCTATTTTTCCTGCACTTCTTTCTTATACCAAATCTTTCTTTTAAATCTTCCTATCAATTAAAATGATTACGAGATTTACACACATACATGTATATACATTCATCTAAGGAAAACTGAAATGATCCCTTTCAGTCCATATATAAATGTCTTCTCCATATATTTTTTCCATAGAGTTCACTGACAGGTCTGTGTTTTGAGAGCCTATCTTTAGACATCTGCTGCTGAAAACCTTCTTTCCATGTATATAATTAAAGACATTATTTTACAGCATTCACATTTTTACAACCTGGCATCATTTATGTACATAAAAGCTTTGGTACCTCCATCTCTCCCTTATTGCATTACACTTGTTTAAGTTCAGTAGTTCTTATTCTGGGAATAATACCAGCGGCCATTCTGCAGCCACAATTATTAAGCTAGGGCCTATAAAAGGAGATGAGTTTTGGATTGCACCTATAAATGATGATATGTGGGTTTCTAATGCTTTTCAGTGGCTAGAAGTCCTACATTAAAGGAATTCCCAAGAAAACAACCTGCACCCATGCTCTGGGTTGATAGTGACGGTCAGAAAAGCTTTCTTCTGGACACACTTGCAACAGAAATGGGAGACAACAATCTCCACATGAAAAGAATCTTACCTGTTCCAGGCATTAGAGGAGGAATAGGGAACAATACACAGGAAATTAAATATGCTGAGGAGGTCTAACCAGGGAACAATACTCACGTTAGATTTGTAAACAAGAGTGTGGGAGAGGGAATACAGACTGCCACACATGACAGTGTCTGGGAGTAGAGTGATCATAAATGTTAAACAAATAATGCATTATAATGATATTTGTTTGAGTTCACAATATGGATTCTATTGATGTCACAGCTCTCATGAACTTTTACCTTTATTTAGAAAGGATATATGCCTAAAGCATGCTAAATATACCTGGGAGTGGCAAAATACATAGGAAAGATTTAAAAGCATTATGGGTTTTTTTCTGATAAAGGTACTGTTTTCAGGTTTTGGCTGAGCAGAATATTTTAATATAGATAATTTTTTCTGTAGCTGAGTATGTAAACCAAAAAGTTTATGTGGAAAGACACTAAAATGGGAAGAAAAAAAAAAAGAGCTGAAAATGAACCAATTTGCAACTTTTTTCTTAAGTGAGACTTTCTCCTCCTATCCCTGAGCCCAGCCCTTGTCGACCTAGCACTGGGCACTGTTGTCTTAGAGCCCTCACCTCACAGCCCTTCGCTTCCCAGGGGGAGTGAAACACCTGGAGAGGAGCGGTGCTCGCCACGTGCAGGATTCTTCCACCCCAGCACTATTCCCTTAATCAATCATTAATGAAGCAGTAGCTCGTGATCGGGTTTCTCCCCAGCTGAGGCAGAGAGGGCTGGGCGCAGCTGAGCACAGCGAGATGGCTGAGGCTCCTGCCCCTGTCCTTTGTTTTGAGAGCATCAGCACTCTCAAGTGCTTTGAACAAATAATCCTGTTTGCTTTAACCTTGCTGTAAGCACTCGGTAGCTGCCTTGTTTTTTCTCCATGCTGACAGCTCCTGGTCTGGTATTCCAGGCCTGTTATTATGTCCCTGAACTCTCTGCTCAGGGGCAAACACTCATGGAAATAGGGGGAGAATTGGGGGTGCCTTGCTGACAGGTGTGGGGGGATGACTGCTAGCCTTGCCATGTCAGGGAGCACCAGTGTTAAAGTGATTAATTTATCTTCTCCATTACTCTAAATTAGCTAAACAAATCCCTCGCTAGGGCTGTCATACTGATGTTCAGCATGCAAATTGTTTCTAATGAGTGGGGCACCACAGCTGGTGGTGAGCTCGTAAATTGATCAGTTCTGACACTTGGTTCTCGCACCCAGTGGACAGTGTGAGTGATGAGGCAGTGGGGCAGGAGGGCCAAATGCCCCTCTGCAGCCCAGGACAAACTCTCCTCAAAACACCTCCACTTGCAAAGGGAAGACAATATCTCATGGCCAGATATTTTGGCCAGTAGAAAATTTTATGGAGGGAAGGGTGGGGGTTGTTTTTTTCCAAATGGAAATTTCTCAGCTGTGCTTTGCTAGCTAAACCCAAAGCACAGTGCTTTCAGTTTCATTTGATTTCACCTCCCTGAGTGCAAAATCCTAGCAACAAAATCTATCCAACCTTCTCCAGAAGATCCAGTGAAAGGGTTTTTTTCAGTAAATACAAATGGTGTTTTCAGCTGAACATATTTCCATGTTTTCTATAGAAAATAGTGATTTCTATATTAATTGTTAGATTGTTCAAACCAAAAGCTTTTCGGCTAAAAAGTGAAAACACCTTGGTGTTCACTTTAAAAAAAAAAAAAAACCACAACAAAAAACCCCAAACAAAATCTTATTACATCCCATTGGAAAACAAACAAATAAAACCTTTGCCCCCAACCAGGTCTATTCCTCCACTGACTTCTTGAAGGAGTCAATTCTTTGACCTGCAGACCACTGAGCAACCCTGGAGGGATCACAGCAGCTTCTCTGTCTTCCTTGCTTTTTTTCTCCCCTCAGTGGACTCACATACATATTCTTAGTATAACTTCCATCACCAGCAGGATTCAAGTATGTGCTTCAGGTCAAACATGTGATAAGCTTCTTGTTTCATAAGTAATGATTTCAGGAGATGCTTTTGTGGCCTCATGCTGAGATCACTGGGTGGGGTTGAGCAGAAGATTTTCAAAGAATGCAGATAAGCACTAAGTGGGAATTTCAGATGCCCAAGAGCATCTGCTTATGATGCACCCTAGGCATGCTGCTGGCTTAAGCACCTTTGAAAGTCTTAGTGGGTGTTCATTGGCATTTTTTGGCACTTACTGCCTTTGAGTATCTACCCTGAGTATATTAAAATACCCTATTGGTTTAACATTGATTCTTGAAGTCATATTATTTCTTTCCTTGAGTATCCAGGCAGCAACAGAGAATTTATGAAAATGTTTGCAAATTTTTAATGTTTCACTCACTTCAGCATGAAGATTCATACCAGGGTACGTTATTCATTATTCATTAATCTTTTCCCTTTTCCCCCCCCCCCCCACTTTTCCTGTTCAGAAGCATCATGTGTTGCACTTGATCAACCATAATGAATAATGAATTACTAGCAAACAGTCTAAAGCAAACAGTAAGAGCCGATAGGTTGAAAAATTATTTGTCCAACCTATTTGGTGAATACTTACAAATAATAAACCCATTTGTATAAATCAGGATCAGTTCATGACAAGTTTGCTAACTGGACTAAGGCTCTGGTTCAACAAAGCATTAAGCACATGTTGGAGTCAATGGGATTTTCTTTTGTGCATATAATTAAGTGGTTAAAATGTTAAGTAACTTGTTGATTCAGAGTCTGGTGTCTTAATGAAATTGCTTACAACAAACAGTTCCATACTTCTTAATGAGCCCAACCCCCAGTGTTTAATCTTTGGAAGAAAAAAAGAGAAAAAAAACGGAAAAAATCCATAACATTTCTTTTTTTTTTTTTTTCATATAACTCAAAGGCTTGCCCGCCCTAGTGCGACACTCAGACTCTCTGTGTTGACAACTGGGGCAGCCTAGATCATGTTTCCTACCCAGCATATTTGTGATGCAGGTTGAAACTCATGAAGTGTCTCTTTGGACTGGTAAAACACAGATCTGAGCTTGTTTAGCCCTGGGGCGCTGAAGCCAGGTTCCTGGTAACAGTAATTCCTGGTTCTTCAGTTACACAGGCAGCCTATCCTGGAAAAAAAGACTGGAAGGCTCTGCTATGAGAAGTCAATACACGAATCCATCAGCACTGGGGGAGCTGATGATTCAGAGGAAACGCTCCAGGTGCTTTGTCCAGCATATCCACTTCAGTATTTGATCTAGGACCTCCAGAGTTTTCTGGCCCTTGAGAATGTGTTTAAGCCCACAGAGTAGGCAGAATCTTGTAAGGAACTTCCATTTTTTACAGTATTACCTGAGAGATTTTTTATTGTTTTGAAATTGTCAATGTGGTTTTAAATATAAGAAAGGAAGACAATAAGCCTTACTTTGCTCAAGATACTTGAAACAGGCAAATGCTGGTTTTTTAAAGTAATCTTTCCCAAATAATTGCTTTTTAAAAAGGTTGAACATTAACTTTTTTTTTTTTTTTTAAGAGAGATGCTATGACCAGCATTATTTATTAACTGATGTACCTGTTCCTGTGTGATCCTGTTGCCATGAGTACTGGTGTTATATTTATTAATCAGTCTGTCAGAAATGGTTATGTCAGCATAGACAATGCAGATTCCTCTGGATGATACCTGTCTTCTAAAGTCAAATTTTAGAAGAAATAACCAAGCTTCTGGAGCAAATATAATCATTAGCTATTCATTTGTTAGAAGAACTCCATGGAAAGATCCAACTGACTTTTGTGGATTTCAGTGGACACAAATATAAAATTGTTAGAAATTCCTGATGTAATTCCAGATATTCTTTTGCACCTGGGGAATCCAAACAGCTTTCCCTGAGAACAGTTCAGAAGAAAACTCATATTTTATTAAATCTTTTCTTCAATAAGAAATTTCCATTACAAAAGCATTATTATAAATCCTCTGGGAATATATAGAGAGATATATATCCCACACATACGTATGTACATGTGTGCAGCAGTTTTTCTTCTGAGTACCTGAAGGCCTTTTAGCAAACCAACAGGAATGGCCAAGTCTGGACAAAACAAGAGAGTCTGTTGGGACCAGCCTGAGATCTGTTCCTGAGCCAGGATCAGCCACTGCATCTCAGGGAGGAATTCAAAGGAAAATTCATGTCCTTGTAAAGCTGTGATTAAATATTCAGCATCACCAATGAGAAAACCAAAACAAAACAGTAAACCTTCATTTTTTTTTTCTGATTCCATTCAAATACAGAAATTATTGATGGCAAGGTAGAATTCGTTATGGGTGCTTTGGAAATGGAGTATGTTCTTCTCACATGAGAGGCAGGAAGGAGAAGGATTATGTCCATTATAAAATAATGGCTTCACATTTGATAATGGCCCAGCAGGTTCCTGAGGATCCCACGAAAGCTGGAGGCACCTTTTACTTTCCATCTGTCACAGATGAGAAGTCACATTTCCCATCGGGAGGCCATGTTTATCTAGAAAATGTGACTCTGGAAGCTAACAGATGGCAGTTGTAGAGCTTCTCTGCCAAGGTGGCATTGCAAACACTGCTACCTCTGCCAGATGGTAGCCAGGCATTAGAGGCAGATGTAACCAATTAGCAGAGATACCCACTCCTCAGTCAGTGGCTGGATTTGTGATGCATTAGATCAATGCATGGCAATGAAGGAAGACTTGTCCAAAGTCCTTCACAGGCCACCAGCAACACTCTTACAGTACCCACAAGCTGCTTGAAGAGGCCAGTGCAGCTAGACCAAACCTGCATTTCATTCAAAACAGGCATTTGTTTAATCCCAGTCTGTTCATTTAAACACGTCATTTAACTCAAGTTTTTGTGCAAAGTGGAATTTCTGGTCAGAAACAGATACTGATTGCCAGAAATAGTTAAGCTAGAGAGGTAGGAGATGAAGTTTCAAATCCATGCTCCAAGCCAGGACTTCAACTCAGGACTTCATCCCAGTGGTCTCAACAGTCTGTTGACTGTTAATGGATATTTCTATAGAATGTTAGTCCCTTCTACCAGAAAGAAATTGGTCTACAGTGACAACACAACATAAACGTCCACAGCTTTCGAGGGCATATCCCAATATCAGCACTGCAATTGCTTTGGACACTGAGGTTCCTTCAGAGATCTCTTTCTGTGGCAACAACACAGAACAGAAGTTCCCAAAATTAACTTATGAAAGTCCTCTTTCCTGGCAAAGGCTCTGAGGCAGAACCTTTGGAAAGCCATGGACATGAACTTGCCAACTGAGCAAATCCTTAAGCAATCATGACTTCATATCACTTCTGATATTTGGGCAGATAGACATGTGGTGACACCAACTGCTGAACTGTCATGAAAAAGAAAGAGCAAGTCATCATGCCACACAGTGTGACATGGAGAATTGTGGCCATGAACTGGAAGCTCTTGGGGGCAAGAGAAGCCTTTACTATCTTTGTGCATCATGAAGTACAAAATGGAACCTGCTCTCAGTTGGGTCCTTTAGCTGCCACAGTAAAATAATAACATTCAGAAAGGGAACAAAGCACAGAACTGAGCTCAGTTTCTGCCAGCTGCACTGGTAGGAAAAAAGCACTTGAAAGTCCTGCAGGAGCTGAGGACTCGGGTATGGCTTTTAGCAGGTGTTACCACTTGAAGTTGTAGTCACATGGTGCTCATGGGGGAGGAATTTGCTATGGTGGTCACTTCACTGAACTCTAAAGGACTAAGCTGAAGGACTGCTCACATGACATGAGAAAATACATACACATACAATTTCTAATCATATTGCTGTCCAAGCTGAAAGGAAACCAGAGCCCAAAACAGGCTTATAATGGCAAATAATAACATGAAAACTCCTTGTAGTGACTGCAGTAACTTCTTTTACCTTCCCAAAATTTAGTGGTAAACAAAGCGTTAATGGAGTCAAGAAGGGTCTGACAAATTTGAACCACCTGGTATAAGAGGCCTTGCTGATGATGAGCAGCTGGCACTAGTTGGGGTAATAACTGAGAGGAGAGCAGGACTGGGTCACTGTATGATGGACTCTCTGCTGGGGCAGGAGGGGTAGCGCTTTGTCTCAGGACATTTATTGGACTCTGCATCAGTAGTATGCAAAGAGGGCAATTACCTAAAGAAAGAAAGAAGATTTCTAGGTACTGCTAGTCCTTGAGCTAAAAGATCTTTGGGAAAGATTAGAGAAGATGAGGGAATATCCAGGGAAGCAACTGAGCTTTTTGAAAGACTGTGTTTCCAGGGTGTAAAATAGCTCTCTGCTTCATTTAAGAGTGAAAGCTGTTCCCTCTTTGGGTTGTATTGCCCATGAATCAGGAAACTTTTGTTCTGTCAGTGTGCATACACCACCTGGCAGTGGTCTCTGTGCCATGTTTGAGAGGGTTAGAGTAATGAAAACTTATTTTCCATTTTGTTCTACTTTAGAAGTCCTTTAAACAGATACAAAAAATCAATTAAATTCAATGTAAGTGGAAGTTATCTACATCTGACCTCATTCTACTGCAGTATAGAACTGGTTAATCCATTGGAGTCAAAGGAAATAACCTTGTGAAGTAAATGGGCTCAGAATATGACCTGATGTTGGTGTGCTGGAGGTTGTGATTGTTCTGGAATGACACCAATGTATTAAAGAAAACAGTGCCAGTTAAGTACTCTGAATCAATTTACATGCCCATGGTGTTACCTTTGACATATGCTTTCAACAGTCCCCTTGAGATGAATGTTTTCCCTTGTGATGGACAATTTCCAAGCATATTTATTTAGATATGATGAACTTGAACATCACAAGGAGGAGGAGCTGTTGTATGCTCTAGTAGATGCTTTCCAGTCAACAAGATTAATTTTTTCTCTCCCTCTCCCTCTCTCTTCCTTCCAGTCACACTAAATGCAATTCCTTGTATGGCCATTACAATATAAGTTGAAGCCATAAGCCATTCAAATGTGATAACAGTGTGACTTTACTGAAAAACATGAGACCTGAGAATTTCCCAACAAGCTGCCTAGATTTAGATTAGAGCACACTGCCATCGGTGACATAATATTCCAGCGGCACTAAATCATTTCAGCAGGAATGCAGCCTGCTAGATACCTACAGAGATTTTCATAATTTTGTTCTCGTATGGCAAGGTACTATTGGTGTTATAAGATCCAGCTTTAAGGCAGACCTGGAGTTAACCAGGCTGCTGTAGTAGGAGATACACAAGCTGTTTATATTGTTCTTTTGCTATCTTTTCTGCATGTGCGTAACATGGGCCCCTTGCTTCTGTATAGGAGGGAAAGTTGTAAATACATGGAGATCAAGCAAGTAGAGTGTGAAAGAGAGTTTGAGACATAGCATAGGAGGAAAAGGAAAACTAAAGGCTGGGTGAACTCACTTCTAGAAGATGTTGAAGACTTGTCATCTCTATCCCATTTCTATGCCCAGGATTCACTGGGTGGTCACAGCTGGTATGGGTGAATTGCCATGGACCTGTATTGGGAAAGGGAAATTGGGAGGGCATAACCTCAGCAAATCCACATATGTGCTCTTATGGGAAAAGCTTGTGTGCTTGTTGGGAAGGATACAGAAGAAAATATGTCCCAGGTGAGGTGCAAAACTGTGAGGCTCCCTCTTACCATCCCTATTCCAGGCCCCTCTGGAGAGTCGTTACCTCCAATTTAGTTTCCTGAATGTCAGCAGAAAGGCTGTAATCATTTGTTTGGCAAAGGCAGGGCAGGCCAGGACGTCAGCGGGACCTGTCAGGGTGTCACTTCATCTCTCACATATTTTGTTAGAGGCTGACAGCAGCTTGCCATTACTATTGCAGGACCAATTATCCCTGCATTGCAGGAACATGCCCCAGTTGGCAATCCCCCTTCCTCATCCGCCTGCCCCTCTACTATGGATCATTAAAATGATTTTGCACACACACACACACAAACACACACACACATACACGCATACAGCTGCTTAGCTCAGTGCATTAAGCCAGTTCCAGCTCTGGGTTCCTCAAACCTGTCACCATGGGCAGGAGTACTGTAGAGTGGTGGAGAAAGCTGTATTTTTTTTTGTATTTTAGAACTCATGAGATATTAAAGGCTTGTGTTTCCCCCTGGGTTTAATTACACTGAATGCATTTAAACTCCTCTAATAGGTAGTAAATCTCTGAAAAGCTGCAGAACAGAAAAGAGTTCATCACCTTTATACAAGCTAAGGATAATATAGATCTTCATCCCAAAGGGATTTCTCCAGCATATAGAGAGAGGGTTTCTACCAACTTTTGGGTCTTGGTCTTCTTCATTCTACATCAGTATGTTGGAAGAGGTTTGAAGTTCCCTGTCACTTGACCACACACTCCTTTACCTCTTTGGCTCCTTGTATCCAGGGGTTGAACAGCCTGCTCCCAGCCCTGAGGTATTCAGGCATCCAGGGCTCTCCTGTTCATGGCCATACCACGATCCTCTACTTTGGGCAGCAGTATCTGGGGTCTGTTACCCACCCACACTTTATATCTGCCCATCAGCCCACAGGGTTAGCTGTGCTCCCATGCCCAGTGTTGCTTTTCTAGCACCATGCCTTATTTCCACTGTCCTGAGTACATGTAGCTGATGTCTCCCTGCTGTGAGTTGAGATTGCTATTCAGGACAAACCTTTCTCCACTTATTTGTACAATCCCTGGTCTCTGGAAATCTTAGGCAGACTATCTTCTCCTTCACCCTATCCAACCACACCATCTTTCTTTCTGTCTTTTACCCTCTTTCATTTTTTTTCCTTGCCACTTTTGTAAAACAACTTAAATGTCATCTTTCTGCAATTACCCACAGAAGAGAGAAATGAATAGGAACATTCCCACAGGGGTCCCTGTCTTAAATGAGGCTTTTGTTGTTATAAATTGTTACTCAAAGCAGTACAAGCCTTTGGAGTCACTCACATGTTCCTGGTAACTTGATGCATGGGGCTTTGAATTCAGAGAGCTTGTTTGGAGTCTGCCAGCTTTTCTGGAGGTATGAAATCTGAACGCATAATTCACAGCAACAGCAGCAACCTCTTTTGCTTAATGATGGCTGCCACCTCACCAGGCACAGGTGACTGACTTTGAGTTGTGTCCACCACAGCCTCCTTGTCCCTGCATGGCCGCTGGCCAGAGATGCCTTCCTTGAATCTGCCGCGAGTGACCAAATCAGGGAGAAACATTGTAGCATGGCTTGAAAATTTTCCTTACTGCCTTTGAATCCCAGCTGCCCTGGTTTAGCATAGATGTTCCCCACCCCAAAAGGTACAATATTGCCCAGTGGTTAAAGCAAAAGGACTTGGCTTGAGGAAGGTCCAGGTTTCCCTTTGCTGCTCTGATGATGATTTAAACCTCCCTTGGGTGAAGGGCTGCACCAACACCGCTCCCCACGTCTCAGGTTGCCCATCAGAAGTGTGAGGCAGTGGGCAGTCTTCCCAAGGCATGGGGAGAGGTATAAGGAGATTTAACACGAAATTTTGTAAATCCCCCTCTTGAAGGCTGGGAGAAACCTGAGCGTTGACTAAACTCCATAATGAGCTGCAATCCTTGCTTGTAGCATGTGGACAGAAAGTGTCATGGGAGGGCTAAGCTTTGTGATTGCATCCTGAGAAAGCGAGCTTCACAGTTTATTCTTTCCCCCCTTCCTTAGGGGTGGAATTATAAACACAGAGCTTTGAGAAGGGTTATGGAGAGGAATCTCAACAGCTGCATAAAATTGAGCTGTCACACTCCTGCATGAACTCCTCCATGCATTGCTCTGGCCCTTAGGATGGTCAGTCCAGAAAGCCGAGATCCACAGACCACATAAGCCCACAGCAGGGACCAGAGGGTCCCCTGGGAATGTGAGTAGCAATCTTTGCCTACTGCTGCCAGGTCATATTTTTTCTTCTACTCCTAAGGAAGGAACCAAATAGGACATGGGTGCAAAGCACTGATATAGCCAGAGCCGCAATGCCAAGTTAAGCTGCTAGACTGAATTAAACTGTATAATGAGGGTGTCAGTCACTTTTGTAAAGCTTAGGGAGGTGAGAGGAAAGGGAGACAGCCTGGCTCTGTCACACCACATGTATAGGCACACACCCATTTCTTTTTCCTCTCTTTGTGCCTCTCCCCACTGCAGAAAGAAAGAAACAAAGCCTACTGCATCTTCACAAACAGATCACAAAATCAGCATCCTTTGAAAAGGGGCTAAAAAAAGATATTAAACTTTAAATACCATTTCTTTCCATGCTGCTAAGCAGCTTATTTATCACAGCATGAGCCCACCTTAAGAGCTGTGACGACAGAAAGCTCCGCTGGTAATTACTGCAGAAAGCCAGGAGGCTTGAATGAGTCACCACAATGCCAGTGTGCAGCAGACAATGTAAGGGGAGACAGACAGACCGGGAACAAGGGCCAGCCAAGCATGGTGTCTTGAAACCCTCTTGGGAAGATATGTGGTACATCTTCTTTGCCCCTTGCCAGGAACCAGCTCACCAAACAGACTGATGCTGCTTAAGATTTCTCAAAGAAGCATCCTGAGATATAGGTCACTTCCATGGGTATGTGGTCGTGACTTCTCAGAGATAAAAGAAGCCTTGTGAAAAAGGTCCTCAGATGTCTTGGTCTGTACATACATCCAAGCTGTGCCCTTCAGAAATGGTGCTAAGCAAAGATACCCTTGGTTTGTTGCTGGCTGTCCTCCCTGCTCGCAGATATGCTGGCTTCATCAGCAAGATCTGTCCTCCCAGTCCTGCGCATTTGGGGGAATGGAGCCACTTCAGTTAAATGAGTGACATCAGAGAGAATCAAAGGTGACAAGCTGGGTCTGCTGGGAAGGGAAAACAGCCCAGCACCAAGAAACATTTGCAACTCCTGCCCAGATATTAGATTATGTCCCCTCCTCCTGTGCAGTGGTGGAGCTGATAGCAGGGTCAGCCCATGCCTTGCACCAGAATTAGTAGCTCTGGAAAGAATGGAGATCATCTCCCCTTGCATCCTGTGAGATGACAGTAGGTGCCATCCTTCCACCATCCTCCCCCTAGGGAACTGGTTGCAGATGTCATCCCTCTTTTTTTCTATAACTGGATGCTGTTTCCAGAGCAACTTCTAAGGTGTTTTTAGGAGGATTCTACCATTTTGAAAAAGCAATTAAAACATTACCAGATTTTGGTGATGGACTCTGCACAAGCATGCACAGTGCTAAAATTTCCTGGGCCAAATTGCTAATCTAAATAGAGAGAACACGTTGCAGAGGGGAGAAGAGATACAGCATGGAGAACTGAGTTGCCCACATTCACGTCCTAGTTTGGTGGCTGATGTGGGAGCAAGACACAGATCTGTTTCCTGTCCACCAGGTTTCCTAGATCCAGGCACAACCTGTTCCACAAGATGGTAATTAAATTACAAGATGGTAATAAAATTAAATTTAAAAAAAAAAACAAGCCCTGAGCAGTGTCTGATTTAGCTTTGCACCTGGTAAGCTTAATCACCAGCACACACTCACCTCCATAAGAATATTGCCTGTTACCTGTGCTCTGACACATCTAATGTAGTCTTAAAATATCATTGGGTTTCTGACTGAGGTCCTCTGGGATTTCTCCAGATCCCTCTCTCCTGCCACTTGCACTTAAATGATTGTATTCTCTGATGTTCGAAAAATTTGTGGTCTTTCATCCCTCCTTGCAAGGGAGCTCTGGGCTCCTGTCGTCACCAGCAGTCCAGATCCATGTTATACCCTTCTGCAAGTCGTAGCATTGTCTTTCTGCTGTGGCTACTCCCAGAAGCAGGTCTGTAGACTGTAAAGACACAGAGGTAGTCTTTGGCAGCAAACCCAGCAGTAGCAGATGGAAATGTGAAGTGCAGGAGGAAAGCTACAAACGGTCCAATACAAAAAACCTGACACGTTCTGGGCTTGCATATCATCACAGCTCTTTCAAGCTGTGAGATAGCACTGACTTCTGAAAAGGGCTGTTTTAGGCAATGTCTCGTGGTGTTTGGCCTTCTTCACACACTGGTCTTCGCCTGCATGTGGAGATCACAGTTCACGCAACAGTAGCTTCATCACTGCTCATGTCTTTCCCTCCAGTGATGAGTTACCACATAGCATCATACAGAACATCATCCTGAGCAGCAGGGAGAGCTGTGGTGTTCATCCATGTGCATCTTTTCCCTGTAATGATCCAAAGTAGTTCTCAAGTGTATAAAAAGGTCTGAAGCCCACAGGTTTCCCCCTGTCCTTTTGCAGAGCTATGACCTTCAGGAAGTTCAGACAAGCGCAGAGCCATGTGACTGCTCAGCTGGACTTGTAAATGGCCATCCCACTTCCAACAGAGAGGTCTGAAGGGAAGATGGCTTTGGCTCCAGAAGGGAAAGGGCTATGTCCATGGACAGTTATCAAGATGGTGGCTCTGTGCCATCCCTTCAACCTGAGGTCCTGACTGCAAACTTACAGCAGACCTAGCAGGAAGAATTTGGGTCTGGCAGTGCCAGTAATGAGGTCCAGCTGGCTCCTTGGCCAGCAGCTCTCTGATACTATGACAATAACACTGCCAAGAGCTGGCTGGGGCTGGATGAGTGAGGAGGACAAGAGGTGGGGAGGCATGAGCACAGCACCCATCAGCCTCCAAGATGCTCAGTCACTGAAGTGAGATGGCTCTGTGGCACGAGGATGCAATAAAACTGCACCCAGAAGGCCTGGGGGGCGAACACAAGTTCCCTTATGGCCTCCAGAGCTCTCCTGGGATTTGGAGACAATCGATGATCACAGTTTAGTCCTTTCCCAGTTTGGCCTCTACAGAAGCTACCAAGTCACGATCTGATGGGCATGCCCCTAATTTCTACTGTATTTCAGATAATGTGAGAACTTCTTATATTGTCCATCTCCCTTCCCCACTTCTGGGTATGATGGGCCAGAGTAGGATAATGAGACAGTCCCATGTTCTGTGCATTACAGATCTTCTTGTTAACTAGCACCTGTATGTGGCTAAGGATAGATATAGAACAGAGGAATATTTCTGTTTCAGAGGGAAAAGACACCTACGGAGGGTGTATGGGCAGGAGGAAAGGGGGATTTCCCCCTCTGGTGTCCCTGGTACCATGCAGGGTGAGCTGATGCTGCATTTTTCCCATGTGGCCACCGGAGGGCAGCCCGAGGGAGGGAGCCGACCCCAAACCTCCCAAAAAAGGGGGGGATGGAGGGAGCAGGGGGAGGCAGCAGGAGGGGATACTGAGGGTCGGCAGTAGAGCAGGCTGCAGGGTGCTGCCACCGAGGGCAATGGGCAGCAGGGAAGCTGCTTTAACTGCTGGAGGAAGTTCAGCAGTGAGCTGGAGATGTGCAGGCTGAAATAGTTCGTCTCTCTGTTAGGGAAAGGAGTTTTATGTCTGTACAATGAGGAAACCAATTATAGGCATGATTTAATCAGTGTGTTTAAGTGTGAGCATTAAGGGACCTGGATGCAGCATGAATAAGGAGCCACTAGAATGCAGCGATGGCGTCCAAAGTGGTAAAGCCACCTCCTAAATGGAGCCTTTCCAAGGGATATTTGTAGCTTCCAGCCAGATCAAGGTCAAAGTTGGGCAGATGCAAATCATAGCTACAGCTGATGTTTAGAGCTGGGTTTAGAAAGAAATCAGGTGGATCTGTCAGATCCCTCAGGGCACCAGGGTAAGTCCTTCCCCAGGATGAAGTTGACAGGGCCAAGGGATGTCATGTTAGTGACTGCAGGGCCTGCCTCTCTCTGCTTGAAAGAGGCTTTGATAAAAGTATTTAGGCCAAAATATTCATCTGTGGTTCATGACCATAACTGCCTCTGCCTTTAGCATTGCTGCAGTGCCCAGCAGGATAGGCCAAGCTGCTGCAGGAGTGCAGGGCAGCCACCAGGATGGCTTCACCCCAAAGAATTCATAATTGAACACTTTGGATTGACTTATTGGGTTGTGTTTACCCCTTGAAGGAGCCTTCAACATTTCTATCCTCCTCTGAAATACAGAGGGTGGTGTGGCAGGATCTTGTGGCAGGAACAATGGCTTGAAGACATTAGAGACTTGGATTTTGAGCAAGGCATAATATAGTCCCAAGTTGCTTCCTTGCAGTGCAGATTTCTATGCTATTTTATTGCAAGGGGCAAAGGCAGTAAAGGTGTCTGGTGAACTGTATTTTCCCTGTTCTGATTCCTTCCACAATTTCACTCATTCCTCCCATTGCCCCTCAAAAATCCCAGCTGCATAGGTGCAAACCGCCTTTTTTTTTTTTTTTTTTTTTTTTTTTTTTTTTTTTTTTTTTTTTTTTTTTATGCAGCAAAAGGTGCATTTCAGTGGTAGGTGAAACAATACTTTGCACAGGTCATCTGCAGAGTGCTTAAAGACCCAGCAGGAGGAGAGGTGCTGCATGAAATAAAATCTTATGGCACCAGAAGAAAGGAAGACTTTGCCATTTGGAAAGAAGTCAATGCAACCTTCCTGGGAGAGACCAAGTCCCAGCTTAGTGGCAGGAAGGTGAGTGCTATGTCTATGGCAGCATTCAGAACCAAACAGCATTTTCTTGCTGTGAACTCACTTTAGCTGAAAAATGTAAGGATGCCTAAGGAAAGAAGTTTAAAAGGAAGAAAAATGCTGAGGCAAATGATTAAAATTCTTGGGTTGGGGTCACAGCCAGTAGGAAATGCTACTTCTTTGAGCAAAGACTTGGATTTAGTTCTGTTACTGATACATCTTATGTGGCCACGAGTATGTTGTCATCACTAAAATGGGAACCATCTCACTTCTTTCAGGAGTCTGTAGAAAAGAAATACTTTGCAAGCCGTGATGTACTCACATGCTACAACAATATGAACTACGTAAATACCTAAAATAGATCCATTCCTGTCAGCAAATATCCAGACATTCTGAAATCATTCTCATCAGCTCAATTTCCAAAGATAGATGGTTCCAGACTAACCTCATTTCTCCAAGGAAATGATATTTTTTTTGAAAGAAAGGAGCACTAATGTATTTAACCAATCTTGATTTCAGTGTAACATTTCAACAGAGCCATTTTAGTTTCATTAGTTTCGCTGAGAATTAACATAAGACTTGTAAACTAGTCTCTGCTAGTGGTTAAAGGAGAGATAATAACAAATAAAACTGAAAGAGGAGTTGGTTTTTTGGAAGTTAATAAAGATTTATTCATGAATGAGCTTGAACTGCAATTTTTCAGCTCTGATCAAGCATTTGCTTATTGGGAGTTGGGAGGCAAGGTTTCACAGAAGCAGGCAGGTATTGCACAGAGGAAAATTTGGATGATCTCAAACGATGGAGTAAGGGGCTCGCATGTGATGCTGTAATTCACATTGTTACATGTGTTGGGACTGGGAACACATCCTCTGCAAATGTCACGAAAGGAGAAACATCAGGGTGTACAAGCTGATCAAAGGAGGACTGTGAATCACCAATGAGTTTTGTCCATGAAAATGTCAAATGATATCCTAGGATGTACCAGGCAAAGAATTCCCCAAAGAGATAGGGAGATACTAATGCCATTATGCAAAGCCCTAATGCTTTTTTATTGGGAATATGGCATGACAGCTTTGGTCACCCAAGGTCAGAAAAGATAAATTCAACATGGACGGATGCAGAGAGACTGTTTGAAAGGCTCTCCTTTCCTTCACTCAGTTTTAGAAACATGACTAGAAGAGTTTAGCTTTGTTGGGATATTGTGGCTGAGAAGAGAGGACACCTCTCTCTTGAGCAAGGGAGCTAACACCTAGGAAAAAGTGAACACTGAAAATATAGTATCAACATGAAATTTAGTGGGCACACATAGACCCGGTAAAGTAAGGAAACTGGAGTAAGGTGCCTGATAATCAGAGCACTGATGTTAAAGGCAATCTCGACCCTCCTTCAGGAGGTAAGGATGATACAGTGTGGCTAAGGCTAAGCAAAGGTATCTTTTCTAGTTTATCCTCTAAGAAAATTAAGATCTCTCATTCAGGTACAAGATCTTCTGTGCTCCCTGCCAAGGCAAAAGGAAAACAGGGTTGCTGCCTGCTCTGGTGTCAGCCCTCTGCAGCCCAAGGAGCTGAAGCAACTCTGAACATACCTGACTCTCTCTTTCCTTTATTTTTCAACAAGTTGGTCTAGACTGGTCTCCTTTGTCATCTGTGTGTCCAAAAAAAGCACCCTTTCTATAAATTCTTCCATAAACATGTAATCTGTATTGCATCAAAGTCGTCTTTGGTATAATCCCTATAAGATACTTTCACATGAGAAAAATATAGTCCATTCTCCTGACATTCAGTGCTGCATGGGTAGTCTTCTCAATCTCACTAATGCCCAATAAGTAAAGGATATTTTTGACAAGTCCTGACTAGTCTGGGATACACAGAAAAGTAATAAAACATATTTCAAAAAGAGATCTGTTATATTTTCAGATCACACTAAATCTTAACATAAGCCACGTACAATACCAAGCAGCTATTTCGTCTATGCAATACAAATGCAGCAAGCTTCATCTCCTTCCCTGCAACCCCCAGACAGGCTGCATCAGAAAGATGCTGGGAGAAATCTCCCTCTGTTCAGTGTTTTCGAAAGGAACAGCCACAAGGCCTATGGAGTGGTAGCCCATGGCTTGGAAAAACAAGAGGTCTGCATAACAGAGTTTTAACTTCCAGAAAAAGAGCTCAGATTCACAGCAGGGTCTTGGAGGAGGACATCAATAACAAGGCAGCATACAGGTCCCAAGCCAAAAGCTACCACTGTAATTAAGATGGGCTACTTGTCTGCTTCTTGGAAGAAGATGGTGCAGGTAGTGGGCAAGCAAAAGCTCCTTGGAGGCTGCTGTGACCCTGGTGGGGATTTCATCTGGGGCTTCGCCGATGGAAGAAGAAGGGGTTCT
This sequence comes from Scopus umbretta, assembly GCA_013400535.1. Classification (NCBI taxonomy): domain Eukaryota; kingdom Metazoa; phylum Chordata; class Aves; order Pelecaniformes; family Scopidae; genus Scopus; species Scopus umbretta. Next base: position 52,408 of record VZTL01029012.1, read on the forward strand.
GGGGCAGAATGGGTGTATATTGCTTTTTCTCTGCTGATTCAGCAGACCCAGCCTTGCCAAGCGTTCGGGCTTTCAAGCCATTTACATCTAAAGGCAATTGGAGAAATCATTTGACAAGCTTCATCCTGAGATGTTGGCAGATACCCAAGACCGACTTTGTTACTCAAAGATTATGTTTACAGTGAAATGATTTAGGGATTGAGGGATTATCCAACATGGGCCCACAGCCCAACACCTCCAGAAGTACCAAGCACCTAATGATTCCTGACAGCAGGAATTAATCTCCAGAAGCTGCAATTCTTTTTCTTTAATTTTTTTTTTTTTTTTCTGGGATAAAACAAAACTGTTCTGTTCAAACAGTGCTGTCTACATACCATTAATAAAGGCAACTGGCTGATTTACATCTGGCATTACAGAGGTCAGAACAATAAAACATAACTTTATTTTCCAGCTAACTCACACTCTCTGCTATCTTTTATAAAGGCTGTCAAAAGCCAGTGCTTCAGGAGAAAGCAAGGTGGGGTACTGCAAGGAGCTAGATGGGGAGGACCGGGAAATATTAGTGTCCAGGGAATATTGCAGGAGAAATGAAAGGGCGCATTTCTAACAGTGTGGAGGTGTTTTTTGTTGTTCTTTTTGTTTGAAAGGTTTATGACAAAAAAGAACAGGGCTCTGGGCTGTTTATGAGAGGACCGCTGTGTTATTCCCATCAGGGAACAGGTTTTTTGCTTTGCTTTTTGAAGCTGGGTCTGTCATTCAGTATTTCCCAATGGAAACCCCAGTCCTATTAAGGTGATCTTATATAAAGTATCTTTAGACCAAAGTTTGCATGAGTCCAGTAGTTGGAGAATTTTTTAATGAAAAATGTTTAGCAGCCATGTTTTGTAGTGCTACAAGGCCTTGAAATGCTGTTTACTTCTGTTTGTGAAAGTCACACATACCTCTTCTGCATTTAGTTAAATGGGAGCACTCTAGTCCCCTCCAATAACTCATTGGCAAAGTGTTTCTTCCAAGTATGTGAAAATATGGAAACAAAGCAGTGAGCAGAATGTCCACATCAAGGGCCAAACTTCCCCATGCTCAGAAACCAGATATTATTTTTTTTTAATGTTTCTGGTCCCATTTATTTTTGGTTTTTGAAAAATCTGACCTTAAATAGATGTAGAATCATAGAATCATTAAGGTTGGAAAAGACCTCTGAGATCATCTAGTCCAANCTCATACAACTGACCTCGGCCCATCGATCCAGCCTGTCCAGATCCCTCTGCAAATCCTTCCTATCCTCAAGCAGATCGACACTCCTGCCCAACTTGGTGTCATCTGCAAACTTACTGAGGGTGCACTCAATCCCCTCATCCAGGTCATTGATAAAAATATTAAACAAGACTGGCTCCAAAACAGAGCCCTGGGGAACACTGCTTATGATCAGCCACCAACTGGATTTTACTCCATTCACCACCACTCTCTGGTCACGGCCATCGAGCCAGTTTTTTATCCAGCGAAGAATATACCTGCCTAAGCCATGACCCACCAGATTCTCTAGGAGAATGCTTTGGAAGACAGTGTCAAAGTGTCATGTACTTGAGCCAGGAGATGTTAAGGACAGACATTGAAAGCTAAGGTCCAGATCCTACAGGCTGGTGCATGCAGATGCTCTCCAGCTGACTGTGGAAAAAATCAGACAGCCTCATACAGTTTGTTTGCTCAGATTATTAGACAGCATAATCAGTGGCCAGTGCTAGATCTTCAGCTGTTTCCTCATTGTACAAAATTGCAGTTAATAAATTACTTTAGCAGTCATACTCCTCACATATTTTTCTTAAATACCATTTTGAATATTGTGTCTTTTCTATATCCAAAGACCTTCCCCCCCAAAAGCAGAAAACTACTCAACAACTAAGCACAAAAAAAAAAAAAGTACTGAAAAAATACTTCATCTTTCATGTATCATTCTGATCAAAACCCTGGTTAAATGCTAGACAGCAGGTCACAGCCATTTTCTTAAACTCTAGGGGCATCAAATTTTCCTGTCCATCCCTCAGCCCTTCAGGCTGCTTCCCTTAATGATGATATTGATTTTGATTTTAGTTTCATCTAGTTTTAGTCTATCCCAGTGATGGACTCCCACTGCTCCCAACAGGAGATTATTCTATACTCTGACAGGCCTCACTGATAGGAATCTTTTCCTGACATCCAACTTAAGTTTTCTTTTTTGTTTTGTTTAAAGTTTTTATGCTTTGATTTGATGAAGTATTTAAAGCCAGGAGTTGGGGGTTAGAAAGACAGAGGAGGGAAGGGGAGGGGAGGCCAGACGAGATAAATTGCCAACCTACTAAAGAGATGTGCAAAAGTTTCCTCTGGAGGCCTGACTTTCTATTGCAGCCATAGGTTTCATAGAAAATATATTTGCCCAGAATGCTTTGTAAGGAAAAGAAAGGAAAAGAATCATTATTTAGGGAAATCTAAGCCCAACAGGAGACATACCAAATACTTTCTGCATTGGAAAAAGGACTGTCATTAAGACACAGGCCTTGGGTTAAACTTCTATATATATTTTGTAAAGAATTTTAAAATCATGTGGAATTAGCTCTGATTATTTATGTGGATCATTTTGCTATTGCACCCTCCCACTTCCCTGTACTGCTGTAAATCTCAGTTCAGTCAGATGAGAACACCACCTAGGCCATTATCCTGTCTCTATAACTTATTAATAATGATGCCAGGGAAGAGCACAGAAACTACTGCTGTTCCCCATAGATGATCCTAAGCAATTCTTTCTTCTTTTCATAAACGCATTTCCCAGACTGGAATCCCTGTAATCCTCTTCCTACCTCTGATTAGACTGGGTTAGGATCAGTGGCAGGTACACTGAAGAGCAGGAGATGAACAGTTCAGAAATCTTCTATATTGCCCATTTTAATGTTGACTGGAGTTGCCAATGTTGTGCCCAAAGGGATATAGTCTGCATTATGTTTTGATCCTGGACAGTTTTAAACTCACATCAAAAGAAGTCAGACATAAAGATCTCCCTGCAGTAATCTACTGAAATACGTGACCTACCGAAAAATCTACAAAGAAAATTGCTTGGGAGGAGTAAACAGTACATAGGACATGGAAAGAGCAGAGGCGGAAAAGCAAGATGAATTTGGACAGGAGAAAAGATATGAAAATCCTTGAACTTGAAATCCACCCAGGACAGAAGGAAGTCACGTTTCCTTTTAAGGCCAAAGAAGGCTATTAGGATGATTGCAGCCTGACACTGTAAAACACAATCTGCAGGAGCTCACCCAGTGATTCTCTCATCAAGCTTAAGAACTTGTGATTTTAATTCAAAAATACAGCCTTTGGAAAAGGTAGTCAGCTTCACAAAAGAGGCTGACTCACCATACCTCTTAGAAACCTGCTCTGATGACTAATTGTTCTTATTGTTAAAAATGAGCCTCTAATTTGTGACATCAACACTGACAACCTCAAATTCCAGCCACCTGATCTTGGTCTTTTATCTGCTAGAAGGAATTGAAGAAGTGGGTGTGTGCAAAAGAAAGAAAGAAAGAGAGATGCTAAGTCTTTCTATAAACCATTTTTCTTGTAAAATGCAATATGTGGAAAGGTAATCCACTGAGACAGGAAAAAAATGCAAAAATGCAACATGGTGACCAAGGCAGGCATATTCTTAGGGCATTACTGAAAGAGGAAGGGAGAGATTTGGATTAGGATCATCTGGATTTCATGATCTTTTTGATCTTTCGGGGAACGGGAGTCAAAAACAATCTCTACCTTGCGTTCCTCAGGGAACAGGGAGGGGTTGGAAGGAACAGAGCAGTGATGAGAAAGATACTGAGGAGTAGGGAAAGCCTAGACAAGAAGGTGGGGGTTTTGAGAGAGCAGTAACAAAACCAAGGGAAGATGGCACAGTAATATGGACTCCAGTGCAAAACTGGATGGATGAAGAGATTTGGGCTGAAGAGGTGAATCAAACATTGTAACTAATCAAAACGTGTGGACTGGTAAACCAGTTCCAAGCATGGACAAGGAGCCAGAAAAAGACTAGATGCATTACGTCTCATCTGTCTCTCATTCTATGCTTCTAGCTAATAGACCTAAATGCTGACAGCTTAACTTGAAAGCAGCAAATTTCAGTGTTGTTTTGCACAACAATAACAGAGAAATATGATTCAGACAAACATGGCTTTTGCAAAAAATAACAAATAAGACCAAATTTAAAAAGTAGAACTTAACCAAGACAGTGTAAAATGAGATTTCCCCCCCCTTCTATGCAGTTTATTACTCAGCTGTATAAAAATACTGCTACTAATGAAAGAAAAATTGCCCATATATTCTTATTCTTGCATGATGAATTCTGAGGCCACAAAGAGTCTATTAAGAACAGGAATTGTAACAGGTGAGTTCTGGCAAGATATATGTTAAATCCACACAATTCAACAAACTTTATTCCCTTGACAAGCATTTCTGTAACCAGCTATAACTCTGTCCCTTCTAAAAACCGTTTAATAAGACCCAGCATATAATTTTGGTGTTCTGTATGTATCAACAGACAGTGAGGTCAGAACTCCTCGTTTACTGGTGGGAACTGAAGTTCATGCCCTGGGTCACCGAAAGGTAATTTCCTTTAGCTTTGCAATAAACTCTCTGTATTGACCTAAGACCTCCAACATTACAAGTGGTTAAGAGCATCCATAAAAATAAAATGTGGGTACAAAATATCTGAATTTGAGTAGATTTGCTAGAATTTTATTAATTTATAGAAGTTGAAGGTTATGCCATATGTCACTAGAAAGTAATTTTCTCTGAATGTGCAATAAGGGCTTAGATTTGATTTATGACCTAAATATTGCAAGATATTAATACATCTCCACACCAGATGGTAATGTACATGTGAGGAAATGTACCTTTTCTATCCTAAAATTGCAAGAATTTTCTTTAATTTACTAGGATAAACTCAATCAATGGCATTCATTAATTTTTGAACACTGAGTGCTTATGTAGAATGTCCCCATCTCTCAAACAGATAGCTGTGTTATTCCTGTATGAAATACATTCCAAATGTTTCCAAAAACCACTTCAGAGACTGTATATGTGGTGCCCATCTGTATATCCACTAGGGTTGTCCAGACTTAACATACTTCTAGAAACAGACAAAATTTTGGACCCTTGGGATCCAATTTAGATGGTGTTGGGGATTACAGCTGCAAACAAATAAAGGGGCAATATATATTCAGAATCTAGTTACAGAAGCTAACAAACACATCAGGCAGGTTGGAGGGAAGGGCTTCTTTACAACTCCAGGGCAAAATTCATGAGAAGGCTGTACAGCTATTTTAAAATTTACTGATGTGTTTTTGTGAAATGCAAAGATATCTCAAACTTCGTTTTCTAGGGACAAGAGGTAATTCACTATTTTCTGCTGTTTGCTCATAACTGCATTAAGTCCAGAAATTTCCTGGAGAGATGTTAATATCTTATTTATATACTGGGTAAACAATATGTACTTTTCTACCTCTAGAATAAAAGCTATGCACCAGAAATTCTCATATTCCCTGGCTATCAGTGCATAAAATCAATCTCTATGCCAATTCCTTTTGGAACTACAAGTACAGACTAAATAATAAGGGTTTGTTTCAAATAAGAATTTCCATCCCTTAGGAAACTCCAGTCTTTCAAAAAGTAGTTTCATCTTGAATCAGGAGATGTTAATATGACAGTCACCTGACCCAAGGGAGGAACACAGTGTGTGATGGGAATTGAAGTCCAGCTGAGGAATGCAAATCATGGGAAAGAACAGAAATGCAAAGCACCAATGAATAACTGTTCCCAGATCCCCACGAAAAATCCATTTTAATGTTGTTTCAGTACAAAACACAGTAATTCTGATTTTGCAGGTAGCCACTTTAATTTTAAATTCACCTCTCTTCTGTCTAGTGTCATTAACTCACCCTAAACATGACTTTAGCACAAATGGGAAATGCAGTACAGGGAAATATCGTTTCAAAGGTTAGGTAGGCATTGCTCAAATGCATACTGCTGCGTAGTTAAAGTTTTATTTCATTTATGCCCCCCATCTCACTTTGCTGCTCTTAGCAAGGAGACAGAGTCAGATCCACACTCACATTTCCTTGGCAGCCACCCTTCTTTCCAGTACTGGGCTTTCAGCAAGTCTGTTGTTCATCTCGGCTCTGCCTGTTGCATTTTCTCCCTGCAACCTCACAGGGAGCTGTCTAAAAGGTCTTCAGGCTCTAGGAGTTCAGGAAATGCTTTACAGAGATTAAGTTTACAGTGAAAGCATGGACCAAAGGCCTTAAATGTCTTGTGATTGCCTGCCGGGAAGCTGATGGACATGCAAACAGTGGGGGTCCCGTCAAATGACAGAGGAGGTGGGTTATTATTTCCCCTACCCTTCCCTGCCATCCCAGACCTGTTATTTCAGGGGAGAACAGTCAGCACAGGAAGCAGAGCCTGACTCCCCAGCTTGGTTAGCATTTCAGATGCGAGACACCAGGTGGTTGAGTGACAAGAGCCTGTCACAAGATGAAATGTTTGCTGTATTGAATGAGAAATAACACTCTGAGAAGTCTCTCCCCTGCAAAGGTCCAACTCAGACCAGTCGGGGGTAGGGGGTGACTATACAGGTCAGGAGCCAAATTCACTCCTACTTTCTGGTTATGGTATGAACAAAGACATACAGCACCAGCCAGGGCTGGGAAGCATGGGAGAAGATGTTGCAGTTACTGCCAAACTGAGAAACAGCATTGGCAGAAGTGAGTGACTGATGGCTGATTTGTCCTGAGCACATGTCGAAAGAACACGCTTCCTCCTGTAAATTGTTTTCTCCCTGCCTCAACCAAGAGAGGGCTGCTATTCTGGTGAAGTGACAGATGCTGCTACCAGTCATACAACTAAGCAAAAGTGCTCTCATTTTTAGGAATATGGGATGATGTGTTCTAGTATCCAAGGGTAATTTCTTACTATTTATTCGCACTTGCCCCTGGCACATCCCTTGCTATCTATTTCTAGAGTTTTCCTCTTGGGTAGCAGACTCAAGTCTTTTCTGTACTCCTTACAAGCCACAAATAGGAAAGTATAGTATTTCCGCAAAAATACACACAGAGATATTCATGCAATACTGCGTGTGCCAGTAACTTCCCACAGCCATTGCTGAGGGCTGGAGCATCATTGTTATATAGGCACAATTGCGACCACAATGTGAGGACAAATGAGAATCCCATTTCACAGAAATTTAAAGCAGTATTTTTACACTTAGAAAAAGGGACACACAATTGTCTTTTGTAATTTCTGCATCGCTAGTCATCTTAAGCTGGGACTGGGTCATGTATGTGTTAGGTGCTGTACAAAAAGAGTGAAAATCAGACACTGCTTCAGAGAGCTTTCCATCTGGGTATAAAGCAAGAAATGCATAAGAGAGACAGGAATGTAGGGAAATAATGAGATGATGTGGGTCAGAGTAAAAGACCAGAGCCAGAAGAGTAGTTGTCATGGGTTTTGCAGATATCACAGTTATGAATTTGATTTAGGAAGCATGTGGGGGGAGGATGATGAGATAGCCTTGTAGATGTTTAAGAGAGCATGAGGAACAGTATGGTATAAACACAAGGATAACTTGTTTGAAGATGAAAGAAGTGGGTGAGGGAAAACTGGCACCAGGGGCCATGTCAAGGTGAGAACCAACCTTTCCAAGCTGAATGACAGATGAGGGAGAGGGTGGATGAAGATGAACTGTGAAAGTAAGTATGTGCAACATATGTTTGAAGTGATAGAGAAAGGGTGCCACCGGAGGGGAGGATATGGAGGGGTGACACGCTGACAGCAGTGGGCTGGGGAAGGGATCTGTGCATCCAAGATGTGTGAGTGGAGCCAGGCTGTACTTGTTAATACCAGAAGAAAGGGCAGTCCCTGTGGTCATTATGAGATATGAAGTGAGAGGCTGGACAAAAGTTCTGGCTGCAAGGCAGGAGAAGAAAGGTCACACCTATTTAGAGATGGTATGAGGGAAAAGGCTTCTAGAGGCATAGCCTGGTTGTGAGGCTTCAGACTGTGATCTGGGCTGATGCCCAAGGTTAGGAGGGAAGCATGGGGATATACACACTGCAGGAGCTAAGAGGCAGCAGGAAAGCAGTGGGGTGCAAAATTAATATCTTTGCACTAGCCTTTATGACCCTAAAGTGATGGTTAGGCAGCCCCAAGGAGATGTCAGAGATTTCCCAGTAAAGTGATAGAAATAGAGAAACCGTTGTTATCCTGGAGAAACAATGCAGGTGGTGTTTATCCAGTGTAGAAATGACAGCCTGACACCTTACTAGAAATTGCATGGCACTGATTTGTCTTTGGATAATTGTTCATCTTATGCGTTTTAACTTACTTGTTGGCTAACACCCAGGACTCCTCAGACTAGCTTTGGCATCCCCCATCTAAGCTGTGATCATTTTCATATTTTACATGTCTTGGCTTTCATGTAGGCACATGGCATGTATAAGGTTTTCTTCTGCAAGTGGTGGGTACATCTAAAACAGGGATGCCATAACAGTATTGCTAGGAGATGGGGTTCTGCCCCAGGTCCCCCTGAGCCAAACTGGACCTGGCTGTGACTGTGGGAATGGGTTTCACTCTGCAGATGCTGGTAGCTGTCATTACACTGCTTGATGAACTATGCCTTTTATTTCTCTGTTCTTCATTATTCAGGTTTTTTTTTTTATAATCGGGAAAGGGTTTTGGGTCTTTTTTTTTCCTGCAGGCAGAGAAAGAGATTTCCACAGTGTGGAGTATAACATCTCTGTAAACACAGGATTAGGACAGCCTGTTTGATTCCCCTCTAGCCCTGGATACAAACCCTAAGACCAAACTTTTCCCAACGGACCAGTTCATGTCTTCATTTTCATACAGTAAAGGCCACACAACCTTGCCTCTCAACAGCTGGATCTCTCAGTGGATCCTGATCAGATCCTTCCCAACCATGTTTCTTAAAAATATTAACAAAGCAGGTGGTAGCCAGAGTTTGTACCCTTCCACCCTACCTTCCAGAGCCTCCAGCAAATAACAGTGAGCAATAACTTAGAAGAAGCTTCCCTTGACAATGAAAATCATATTTTGTTTTGAAAATACCCTGTGCTTGGAGAAAAAAAACTGAAATAAAAACTCTGCACCCATAATGTCTATCCTTTGCATTTACTTTGCCTTGGTGTCATCTGCTCTCCTGGGGAACTACTGTGGCATGCTTGCTGCAGCCCTCAGCTTTATGCTCTTGACAGCTTTGTCCTCTTCTTCTTTGTGGGTCCAGTCCTTTAACAGATCAGTGTCTTTTGATCTTACTCCTCTCAGCATTGTCAAAACAGCCCTGTCAAAACAACCCTGTCACTGGTATTGGGAATGAGGAGTCCTTCACAGCTATAAACCTCTCTGTTACATTTGAGAGTTTATATCTTATCTGGGCCACTCTTTTGTATCTCCTGTCTTTCTTTTTCTCTCTTTTGCTAGAGTGATGAATTCCAGCAGGGTAACTTTACACAGGTGCACTGAGAGGGATGTGGTATTAATGAGTCATATTGCAAATATTTCCTTATTTTCCCTAAATTTTATCGCTGCAGTGCCGACCACCTCATGAGACCAAAGCATGACAGGGAACCATGAAACTAAAGGCATACAGAGACTATGCAATTTTTGTTAAAAGTCAGAAAGGTTGTCTATGAAACTTGAATGGTAGGTTTTATTGCTCTGGACCAATAAATCTTAGAAGAGCTTATTTACATTTTATGTTAAAAGCATCCTATTTTCATGTAGCTAAAATAATCAGGATAAGCCGCCACCATCCCAAAGTATATCATGACTCCCTTTTATGCAATGGGCATCTAGAGAAAATGTAAAGGGAGGAAAATGATCAAAGAACTTTTAAGTTTAGTGGGCAGGGTTTTGGAGAAAGACTTTGGGATTTAGCCTCTTATCTGCAGTCTTCCACTTTTACTAAGACTCAAGAGAGATAGGAAAACTAATTTCTTCTCTGTTTCCATTATAGGGAGCACATTTTTCCAATGTAACCCCTGGAAAAGGTATCATCAATCACTGCTCTTTTAATCTGGGAGTTGTGACTTCCAAGAGTTTGATGAATAGGTCCAGAAGTTACTGTAGTGTGTGACCTTCCTTTCTGGACAGATGGAAGGAGAAATTCTAAATTTCTTACACTTTATACTTCTTTGATTTTGATTAGGAATCACAATGCAGAGAAGATTTGGAAAAAACTTTGGCTGGATATTGGCATGGAAGAGAAGAGTGTTTGGCAGAAAACTATATAATTTGTCACTAAAAAAATAAAATAAAACAACTACACAGGAGGAAAACATTTTTGTGTGTGTGTTATCTGACCCACAAAAAAAAAAAAAATCTCTATGATGCTTTATTTGTGACTCAGAGGTATTTGATAGGAAAGTTTTTAAAAAAGAATTTGAACCACTATATATGGAACTTTATATAAAATTCAGTTTGCCATCAGCAAAGAGACATGTCCAGTATTTTAATAACTGATGCTAAGAACCAGTGAGGTAGCTAGACTCCTTGACTGCATGTATCTTGGAGAGCTAACCCTCTGAGGTGCCTTAGTCCATCAGCACTAAGTACCTGTACACTGGGGCTGGAATGTCTGTAGCATTGCAGAGTTGCTCTTTCTGGTGTGTCAACAGGTGAGACCTGGATGGCACAACCAGTAAAACCAACTTGTATGTTATCATTTTAAGATCAACAGATTTTCGGGACTTCAGGTATAGCTGAACAGCTGCTTGATTTGGGGGGTAATAGGAGGTATAAGGGTAAAAACCATCCCGCATCCCAGGCTTCAGGCTTGGTGTCTTTGATGGCAGAAGATGCCTCTGACCTGCAATTACTGTAGCGTGCAAGTGTGATCCTGCTGTAATTCTCCAGTCTTGAATCAATCATGCCAAAAGAATCAGTGCTTCTTTGATCAGAACAGCTCACTCTCCCACATGGCTGAAGGTATAAAATCACCAGCCCTCCTGTTCAAAGTAGAATGGGCATTCATAAATCAGGCTGGCAGACCATAAATTCATTTACCCAATAGAGACACGGTCAAAAGCAGCTCAATGGGCTTTTAAAGGCCTTTGTGCAATACTGGAAATAAACAATGGATGGAGAGGGTGTGACAAGAAAAAAGTGACGTCTTTATCCTCTGTTGAGTGAGGTTCTGCTGGTCTGATGTAGGGTGGCCTTCCTTCACTACTTGGTGCTGAGGGACTTTGGGAGGCTGGGCTGGGTCTCCTAGAGCTGTGGCACAAACATCTCACTGCCAAAGCAGAGATGGGGTCAGAGTAGGGACTTCTGGGTCTCTTGGCAAAAGCCTTAAATAGATCTGAAAGAATCCTTCTTGGCGCAGCTGATACAAACTGTCTCTCCTGCCTGCTTCTGCTGGTCTCCAGCAAAAGCAAAATAGGAAATAATCTCACAGCTGAGTCCTAAGATGACAGGGGATTTTGTGGTGTCCTCAGTGAGAATTGTCTCAGGCTGAGCAGCAGTGACTCTCCCTGGCTGTGTTTCTAGGCAATGCCACGTATTTGCATCTGGATTTAGTGTTGCAGAAGAGGAGAAAGACCGTCAGACATCCAGACTCAAGTCTCAGCCCAGTCTATAAAAACAGAGACACTTAAAAAGCCTTCACACAGACATGCAATGCACAGCAAATGAAATCTTTCAAGTGCATCAGAACAAACCTGAGACATAGAGTTTCCATGGTTGTTTCCCCTTCCCTGCTATCTGATTTCATCTGGTTTGAGAAATATATGCATTTATTATATACATATATTTAAACAATATCACAGCAACTCTGCCAGTTGCTTCCAATAAAATAGCTCTGCTGAAATAATGCAGTGTCTGAGAGATTGGGTGTAATATGGTTAAATGCTTTTACAATCCCCCATTAAAGTAAGTGGATAGAAATTCATAAAATATTTATAGCATTTGAAAAGTGTTCATTCACAGATCCATCCAGAATGTGAAGCAGGCCCAGAGCAGCGAGTGCTGAAGACAGATGTTGATACCATGATGTTCCTCTTGCATGGAGAGGAAAGATGGTCTTAGGTTAAATCACATTGCTGAAAAGTAGGGGGGGGTGAGATCAAATCCTGTATTGCACTTTGTTTTAATCCATTTACTAAACCAAGCAGTGCTCCGTTTTCCTGCTGAGTATGACAGAAATAACAATCCCAAGTTGGCAAGGATACTACATTTCTACTGTCCCTATCATGAGTCCAGGGGCATGAATGAGTCCTTGGAGTGGGAAAAAGAGCTATGATTTAAATCTAAGTGATGAGAGAGAGGTTGGTTGCTTTTGAGTCAGCGTTGAGATGACCTGATCTCTCGCTCAAAAGGCGTCTGGCTGAACGGCTTCCTGTCTGTGGCAAAGGTAATAGCAAAGCTGCTGCGTCCCCCTCTTTGGCAATTATACTCAAGTCCCCTGGGTATTAAAATCAGCTGGCGCTCCTCCAAAGGCTAGGTTTTTAAAAGAAGAAAAAAAAAAGTAGTCGTATTTCTGGAGTTGTTTTCCACCTGAGCAAAGTACATGTCTGTCTGCTTGCATCCCATCCTGTGTCTGCAGCCACAGACTGCTCGATGCAACTCCTGGGGAAAAACGAAAGGGCTTGGAAAGCTTAAGGACCATAAAAATAATGGCAGAATTAGAAGAAGTGGCTGTGAAAGGGACTAGGATGCACTGCCTGAGCAGAATTAAGTCAAGACCATAATCCAGCAATTTTAATCCAGCAACTTTAATCCAGCAACTTTAGGTTGAGAGCAGCTTTGAACTTTTCAAGGAAGCCATGGACGAGGTTTTGACAGAAGTAATCTACAGCTGAAGAAGGATAATCACTTGAAAAGTGATGGGAGGGAGGAAATCTTCTGTCGGTGAGGAAGAGGTGGGAAATGATCAATGCAGCACCCCTGTGTGGCTGTGTCTGAAGTGTCATATCAGAGAGGACTTCTTTTGTACATCACACAGAGAACAGTCCCAGAATCATATCCATCATTAGGTCTTCGAGAAATTCCTTTGGAGAGAAGCATGTAGGAGAAATTAAGATACTTGTGGATGCCAAGGACCATTATCCCAGGGTTGAATTCCTGCAGTAAATACCCCACCTGTTTCCAGAACGTGTTTGGGAAACAACACAAGACAAAATGTTCTCTGTCCTCCTGTGCCAGTCTGTTTTGAGCAGTCATCATCTTGACATCTTCTGCAAGTGTTGGAAAGTTGCTAGCAGTTCCTATTCATTAGAGATCCCAATTTTTGTTCACACCAGTTTTATCTTCATGTCATTCAATTGACTCAATAGCAAAGGAGACAAGAACCTGGGTTCCTATTTCTCATTTTGCAAGAACAGTTAAATTAACCCTGGGGTCAAAGCCAAATGCCAGCCTCTCTGAACTCTCCCAGAATTCAGTGGCTATACAGCAGTATTGCTGTAAAAGTACCCAGGTTCATTTTAAAATAGCAGTATGCTGCTCAGAGTGGGCAAATTTCTTCTACTTTTTTTTTTTTTTTCAGGGTTTTGTAGTTCTCATCGACCTCCAACCTGCTGTTATCTAACTCTAGAAAGCTTATGTTTCCCCTGTATACAGACCTTTAATATAGACATCCTCTCAGCTGGATACTGTGTTTAGGACTTTACTCACTATAAACTAGGAATAATTTCACCTGCCTGAGGAGTTTGTCCAAGCTTCATTGAAAAAGCAGTCTTTTACTTCCCAGCCTGCACTCAGTTGTGGTGTTGCTATTCTGGTTACTGTACCTCATCTCAGAGACTGCTGCACATCAGAACTTAATCTCTCACTGGTGTGTAAATTAGAATAAAACAGAGCTTTGGGATCCATTAGGGAGAAAGTGTCAATCTAAGGTTATTTTTTGCTTAGGTTAGCTTCCAATTTTTCTTCACCTTGTTTTATCCTCCAGCATGGCAGCAAGTTGTGTATGTTTATTAAATGCATTAAATATTCCCTTATAAATATGTATTTATTTAGTTTGCTTTAATAAATATATGTTTACAAAGACATATTTATACATATATTTATAAATATTAGTATAAATAGGTATCTATTTATACATTAGTATACTAAAGAACTACAGGTCTTAAATGAATTCAATATAATTAAAATCTTACTATTTTCCAGCATATTGGCATCTGATCTGTCTGTCTTTTCCTAGCTCTGAACTGTTATCCGAACTTGCTTGTGTGTTAAACCCTCATATCCTCCACTTTGGGGAGTTTCTCTTATGCTGTACAACGATGTATCTGTCTGAGAGGGAGCAGGAAAGTCCGTCTTCTGATTTATTGCTGATGGGGAGCAATAAATTTTCTTTAGGGGAAGCACAAGGATGTAGATCATAGATGTGGGAACTCTGGATCAATATTTTTCCTTTTCTCTTATATAGGGTGTAAGTAGCCGCTGAGCTGCTCTCACTGGAGCAAGCAAAGTGAATCATCTCTCTGTGTTATCTTCTTCAACTCTGTGCTACAACAGAAAGACAAGTCCAAGAAGCCCAAAGATTACTTTTTTTTCCAAACCTTTACAGTGTTTTTTTGCAGCCCACACTTCTCAGGCCTTCTAAATGCTTAGCAAATACGACCTGTTCCCTGTGCAGGAAACCATCCTAGTGGTTTGTGTAGCTGTTTCTTCCACCTAACATGTGAAGGACAGCATTATAATCACTTTATCATCTTCTCATCAAAGATGAAGATGAAACAGAATGTTGCCAGCAGCTGAAAGATATGCTCTAGTTAAAACCTGAGCGTGTGAACTCAGAAGGAATGGGAATCCCCTGCAGGCTTCCCCAAAAAGCCATGCTCCCCAAATGTCCTTGCTGTAGAATAGTGAGTCCTCAGTGCCCCACGCCAAGCAACGGACTCTTTGCAATAATACATTATATTCATATAATTCACACAATTTTATTCAATACTATTCTTCACTGCCTTTGTCTTCAGGATTACTAGACCACTAAGGGATTAGATGAGTGATAACAGAAATAATGGAGATAACATACCAGGAACCTTTCATTTAGAATAGCTGTGATCATGTTTTTTAGATCCTGGACATCTCCTGTCCAAGGATTTAAGGCCTCTTACCAGTGCTTATTAGCTGATGAAGAAGATGAGTTGTGTTATAATCATCACAATCCTCTCGCTTGGCTAAAATGACATATTAAACCCATGCCTGAGCCTGGAATTAGAACCTGCAATACAGACCCCTCCTGCTCCCTGTCCCCCAAATCTCCTTATCGCAGCCTATGTTCTCCACTTATCTGCCCTATAATGCAAGAAAGCAGGTACACTCATGGAAATTTGCCCTAGCACTGTGGTAAATCTGTGTAGGGGCATGTGGTAACCTGCTACTTGCCGTGAAGGGCACATTTAGCCAGCCAAGATGGGTAGTTCTGCTTTTTAGTGTTAATAGATGCTACCTTTGAAGGACCATGTGCACTTTTCCTGCACAGAAAATGCAGAATAACCTCTCTTTTTTTCCTCCTGCTCCTCCTTTTCTCACTTACACATGCTGGCTGCACAGCTGGTAAAATAGATAGGTCTTTCTAACCCTTTCATGCATGCTTGGTGAGTCCGGGTAGCTTTATAAATATGGTAATGGTTTCCAGAGCATGTCTGGACTGGAAATAAGACAGAAAGCCACAGAGGCTGGACTTGGAGAGATAACTGCAAAAACAGCTCCACTGCAGAAGAGACTAAATCTACACTCCAGGTCAAATTAACTGCCTCCCCTCTCCCCCTGCCCGCCCCCCCGCATTAGTATGAGGAAAGCTCTTATGCTCACCTGTTTGCTGATTACATCCATGAAGAAAGCAGCAGCTCTTGTTTAGTTTATTACCAGAAGGACCAAGCTTGTGATAAAACGCATTGATTTATACAATGGGGGATCCTGCCTGGCACTTCAGTGCAGTTGTCCTGCTGAGAAAATTACAGATAAACTCTTAATTTATTCTCCCTTTAAGGGAGAGGGGGGAAAAAAAACAAGAAAGGGAAAAAAAAAGCCCCAAACTCAACAACAACCTTCTGATATATGTTCATGAATAGATTAGTTTTTACTAGTCTGTTTCCAAAGGCTGATTCCCTGGAGATAACATCCTGGGGTTGCTCCCATCAAGGACTGGACCCAAGGACCATTTACTATGGTCCCTCCAGCAGAGCTCTTTCCCCCAGAGGCTGGCTCATGGTGGCGTCTCACTCAGGTGAGTGGGACACCATCTCCTGTGCTTCTGGTGGCAATGATGTTGTTTATTTACGAATGATCTAGATGAGGGGATTGAGTGCAACCTCAGTAAGTTTGCAGATGACACCAAGTTGGGCAGGAGTGTCGATCTGCTTGAGGATAGGAAGGATTTGCAGAGGGATCTGGACAGGCTGGATCGATGGGCCGAGGTCAGTTGTATGAGGTTNTCAGAGGTCTTTTCCAACCTTAATGATTCTATGATTCTGTGTGACTGTGTCTGCTCCAGATCACACTCAGGCATTTCCAGGACTCTCTGGAAAAGTCCTCATCTTTCTATAGCAGAGGATAATCAACAGTGACTGATGGTTTAGCCAAGGGGGGAGTCAAAGAGGAAAGCTGTGATTTCTGGGACAGGTTAGAGTAGTTTAAGGTGAGGGAGGCAGAAAAAAACAGCAAGGAGTGGCAAGAGGAAGGAGATGGATCTCAGCTTCACAAGTGATGCCTTTGACAAATGTTTTAGATTTAACCTTGCCTTAAAAAATTAATATTGCCCAGAGCCCAGAAGTAAAATGAAGCTGTACATCTAACCTGCCAGGAGTACAGCAGTGTCATTGTGTACACTTCTCCACTGTTAGGTGCCTGTTTATGCTAGGATTTGGGGATTACTGACAACAAAAATGCTCTCTGAGGAAAGGAGTCACTGCTCCACAGCCCTGTCTTCCCTTGAATCTTCTGGAAACACCAAAGCTTGTTAACTAGTAATGGGTTTAGAGAGCGAGGGATGACGTACCATAAGGGAAGAGGTGCTCAAATGCATGCAGTGGAACAATAATCCAGGTCCCATGAGCTGTATTTGGGACTTCCAGCATCATGAAAGGATCCCTACACTTGAAATGAAGGTTTGTCATGGATTAGCAAGCAAGTTCAAGCTGATGTCACCTCTCTTTTACATGACACTTAAATGTATACCTACTCTGCTTCTTCCTTTTGATGTCTGATGCAGCCAGGTCCCCTTCTTTTTTCAAGGGCACTTTGTTTCCCATTTTGAGAAAACCTGAGCTATTCAATTGCTGGTGTCCTGATGTTTGCACATTGCTGTGTTTTCTTGATTTCTACAATATTATTTATACAATAAGGTGACCAAAGTATGTATGTTGTCCCTTTTCTAACAACAGGCCAAAAGCTTCTGTCTCTGGGCACCTGCCTGAAAACACAGAGCAGCCCTCCTGGCCAGTCCACTGGGGTCTGGAGATTCCAGCAATTGAGAAGACTCTGAGTCATTCCAAATTTGAATGGCCTGGCATGATATCGTCCAGGAATTTTAGTTCAGTTGGCGCAGCAAATGCACACAAGTAATGTTCTCTAGATCCTTCATACACATGCATTTATCTAGGGTAAAAAATAGAGCAGAAAAAGAAAGAACTCATAATTTCCTGAGATTTTCCTTGATAATATAGATGCACAGTACAGTCCTTCTCAAGTTTTTAGATTTATTTCTGAAGGTTGGAAGAAATAGCTGGAAGCCTTACTCCATGCAATATTGCTCTAACCTCCCCTTTGTTTGAGACAGTGATGGATTTTACCTTCTGCATATAAAAAACCTTGCCCTCAAACATACTCTCCCTGGATACCCAAGAGAAAAATCAAACAGATGTGACCTCTCTGTCCACTGTCTATGCTTCAGAGGACCACTGCCCAGCCCCAGCCACTGTTCTTCACCCTAATCCTTCCTCATGCAGCTCTTGCTTAAGAGGAAGGAACAGGAAATCGTTAAGGAGAGAAGAAGAAAATATTCAGGAATAGGTAGCCAGTTTTATCCTCTTCCCCAGCCCACAGTGAGCCCATGCTGTCTCTACCGTTGAGCTCAATGACAGCAGAATTGTTCCAGGGCCAAGAGCTCTACTCCCATATAGGTACCATCAGGAGGAAAGCAGGGCTGGACTGTGGTTAAGTTTTTTTCTCCCCCTGCATACGTGGTTCAGCTGGGGGAGTTGGTACAGGTTCCCTGCCCACCATGTACCTACCACTGCTTGCCCAAAACTTTCCACATACCCTGTAGCCTGGTGTCTCATCCCAGTAATGCTGTCCACACAGATATGCCAACATTTCCATACTGATTGTTGGGATAATATACTCAGCAGAGGCATCGTGATGCCTATTCACAGCTTTCCTTCATGACAAATTTAGAAGTTTTCCCCTCCTCAGCCATGGCATCTTTTCATTTTTGTGTGCTCCTTCAAACAATTTGTTAGGCTTGTTTTTTTCTTTCTGAATCTATGGCAGCTATCTTTAATTAAATCGCAATTCCCTAGGTAGTTTCCCTCTTCTCTTCCTGATTAGTGTAGCCAGTATCTATAACCTTCCCACTGCTGGAATCAAGACTTACAGGTCTCACGTATCCCAAATCTCTTCTCCATCTCTCTCTAAATACAAATGTTACCACTAGTAATGATAAAAACATTGTATGGAACTTCTCGTTCCTTTGGGGCCCAAAGGGTTTTTCAGACCATGAAGGGAGATAGGCTATCCACACATCACCTTGCAAAAAGCTGTTCTCCACGTGGAGAAATGCAGCATGTGTCCTGGTGGGAGCATTGCACGACAGAAATGGCTTCTTGCTCAAAGGCTAAGGGAACCTCATGCTGTGATCCCACTGCAAACACGCCTAGCCAGCTTGTGCCACTGGGTGAGGCTTGTGTCAGGTGTACGAATTAAAATATGAAAAGCAATGGCTATTGCTGATGTTCTCACAAGCTGCTTTTGTACAAATGAAGAGGAGATTTCCATAAAGGTTTGGCAGAGCAGCCCTGGCTAATACAACTGCCATCCCTCTTCAGGTGAACTAACTACCCCCAGTCTTGGCTGAATGCAGCTTTTCACCATACATTTTCCTCTGAAAGGCTGATCCTTTTCTGATTCAACCTGTCTCCACCTCATACCCTGCTGCAACTGTTTGCTTAATGCCATGTCTGAAGGAAAAGCATCAATTACTGAATCACTCACCTCACCTCCCACAGCACCATGGGCTTTGTAGCCTGCCCCCAACCCTCTGTCAGCTGTGGTTGATGCTAATTGGGTTATAGCACAACTGTGTCTCAGGGCATTATGAAGGACATTATCACTCTATTTTAACCCCATCAGTATTTATGTTGATATATTTCTTTCCCTTCTTCCACTCCTTTTCTTGTGCTCCTTCCTTTGACATCTTAATTCTAGGGCTCCACAGGTTCGGATTTTAGAAGGTTTTTCTTCTCCTCTGCAGATACATATTGCTTTGTCACAGTCTAGTTTATTTCAGAAATTTTTCTCCCACTTCCTTCTTTTTTTTTTTTTTCTTTCAAAAGATATAACTGCCAAAACAGAATTCAATTTGGTGCAATTTCTATTTAAAAGACTTTGATTGCAGGGGAAGGAGGAGGTTAAATGTCAATGAATACAGTGCTTTAGCTTTTATGAGAAGAATTTCAACTAATTGTTGCATATATGCATATTTTTATATATAAAAAATTATCAGCCCCCAGAATGCTCACAAATTTCTTTGAAAAACCTGACGATGGATAAGAAACAACAAAAAAAACCCTTCTAGTTTAGAGATGGGATCTGAGGACTCCATGCTTGGTCCTGTGGTTGTTCCCTACTTGTGAGGCTGTACAGGATCAGGGAAACAACAAAATCTTCCCTGGACAGAGGCCAGTGCTGGTGCAGAACAGGGGCAGAGTCCCCTGGACGGGGCAGAGGAGACAGCACCCCTGCCTGTGTCCCCTTAAAGCATCTGAGAAGTCACAGCCCCAGTTTGGGCAATATGCCCCAAATGAAAATGGGCAGTCTGGAAATTCAGGCCGGTTCCCTGAAATTGTTGCATTGCTTTAAACCACACACTTCTTTGTCCTCCGTATACATCTCAGTGGCATTTCTTACTGTGGCAGCATTCAGTAGCTTTGCTGGGGCTGAGCACAGCCGGCCCCTGCCTCTGCACTGGAGGAAACACAGCCCAGATTGTGCAGATAATTTGGTATCTGTGTTTGCAGCATCACTCTCACAAATGCCTTGTCTCTGCTATTTCCTGGGGACCTGACTAACGCCTTTGCTGGCCTCTTGATCCCCGTGTGTTTGAAACACTTCTTGTCATTTAGTTTTCCCTTCACTGCCACCACTTTCTCCTGCTCTGCTTTTGCTTTTCTCCCTTATACTGTTTCATGCTGTTTATTGCAAAACTCTCCTTTTCTGCTCAGTTGGTAATATCAGTTCATGCCTCTCTGTTTTTTTTATCCATAGGGAAAAAATGTGGGAAAAATCACAAGCCACGGAAATCACAAAATTTGGCCTATTAGAGTGCATGTGTGGCAGAGGTGGTTTTGCAATTTTTCTCTGCCCAGTGAAAAGCTACCTTGAAATTAAGGGTGAACAAACCATCAGATGGCTCTGAGCTCTAGAGTCACTAATTCAGAATGCCCTTGATATTACAATAACAAGAATCAAGCCTATCTAGGATGCTGCCAGCATTTTCTTCCTCTCCGGTTTCATTAGGAAACAGGGAGGAGCAAAACCTACTTCATATCCTCAAAAACAACAACAAAAGTATGAGCCTAAAAATGCACAAAGGTTTGGCATTTAAATATCACAGCTGTAGCCTCCTTAGAAATACCAGAGATACATAATGAATTATAGATTCAGCTGAGCTGCAAAATTCACCCCCGCTGCTTGTCATTTAGTGAAGTTCTGGTCTGACCCAGGGGTTTGGTTCAGGTCCATCTCTAATTCTGAGTTCACTCCCTCTGTGATCCCTGACTTTTCCTGCACTCCCCCAGGTTTAACTCTGAATGTTAATGAACTGGGAGGCATTGTCAGGCAAAGGGAGGCAATGCCAGGGTTTCAACATTTGACATGAACCCAGGGTGGGGTTATAGTTCCTAAGTCTTGGTATGGGCTTTTTCACTCTTTTTTTCTGTTTTGGTGTCTCACTCCTGCTCCAGTAATAGCATTATCAACACTCCTTAACATGTGAGGTTAAAAGTTTAAGGTGTCCCTGTGCAGTGGTGCTGGTCAGTATTCATCAGTCCTGAAGCTAAAGATGCAGAAAGAAACAGGGAAGATGCCCAAGTCCAGCAGTCTCAATACCACACCCCCATTTTTTACTCCATCACTATGGCCCACTTCTTTGCTTTGTGCATTTATTTTGCAGAGACCTCATGATGTCTCCTGAATCTCAGTATCTTGTCCAAGTTTTCTTTTCTCAGATGTATCCCAGTGGTCACAGGACAGAATAGCTGAGGTGGGAAGGGACCTCTGAGTGACCCTCTAGTCCAATGACTCTGCTCAAATAGACATTTTAACCCAACAGAACAGGCATTTATTCTTCCTCTGATGATGCTGGCTTTTTTACTCCTCCCTGTCTCACACCACTGTCTCCTCCAGCTTCAGTTGTTCCCTCTGGCATGGGACCACACTGTAATCATCCCCTCCTTGTCTGAAATTCAGCATTCCCACAGCCTCATAAAGGCTCACTGGGGCTGGGGCGAGGGTAGAAAGGTGAGCAGCAGCTGCTGGGGGTTGGGATTTATGGCAGGGAAAGGATGCTCGTCAGCAGAAGGAGAAGGTTATCAGTCCTGAGAAGCACTGTCTAAGTGAAAATTGAAACTGTCAGATGACCTGTGCTCCCTGCTCAGTTTCTGCTCTGGGATTTTTAATTATTATTTCTCATTGGATTTTTTTATCCCTCCTCTCTTAGTTTCATTTGACAAACGTTGTCTGCAGATATAAAAGCAGGATAAATCACTCATGACCTTCAAGCATGCAACCTTCTGTTTTCCTCCTCTTACTGCTCTTAGGCCATCCCTGAGCAAAGCCATATACTCTTGTTTCCCCTCAGGACCCTGTGCTCACTGACTTTTGGACCTTATTTTCCTTTGGGGAAGGGTTTGCATACCCTTCTACTAGCACTGACTGGTAATGTTTGCACAGCCAGGACAAGATTTAGGATCAAAATATTTTAATCTCATCTTTCCCCATTCTGTCTCTCCTCTGCTTCCTCCATGGAGCAGGGGGAGCTCAGGACTCCCCAGGGCCATGGCACAGCCTCTTTCTCTCCCCTCCAGCCCAGACACAGCTCATCAGTCTGGCAGCTGATGGGACATGGTAGGCAGTTACCATGCAAGGGAGAAGCTGCAGAGCCATACAACAGCCAGACCATTTGCATCTTCTCCTGTGAGCTGTTTCCAGCTTTAAACCACTGAGCCTTTCCACCACTTCCTGCCCATTTTGGTGCCAGGGCTTTGTCTCTTATTGCTGGGCCCTGATGCTTAAGCATCAATCCTGCATGAGCAAGAGCCACAGGATGCAGATGGGCTGTGCTATGATTCAGGACACAAGCAAGTCCAGCCTATACATGCCACTTACTGAGACCTCTCTAAAATCCCTTCTGCAACACTTGGGTCATGGTGCTGCTCCTCAGATCCTGGGGCTGTCCAGTGCCTAGGACAGTGGAGGCAGCAGCAAAAAGCTGATGGGCAGACCTGAGAAATGGGCCAGCCAAGGCAGCAATCTTGGCAGTGCTGCCTATAGATCCCACCTCCAAGAGCCCTAATTTGTTAGGCAAATGGAAAATGCAAACAACCTGACCTTCCCAGGACCCCTGACAACAGCCACAGTCCAAACTAGCAGGCAAACTTAATCTTTCTTTGATAGGGCACCACAGGAGAATGATATACTCTCCACAACTGCAATGCTGTTTCCTATCAGACAACCACAGTCCCACCAGGAAAACTTTCACCCTCTAGCTGATTAGCTTTGCTCAGCACTCTTTGGGAGAGATATATACACAATTAGAAAGGGAAGTGTGTCATGGCTGGGAAGACACACTATTTTAGTGTTTGCTTTCTTTTAGAAATAATACTTGCATAGAGACCTCCTGCAATGTTGGAGTTCGGGGTTGTTGGGTGGTGGAGATTATTTTTCTTTCAGACAGCCATTTTGTGAAAAATTTCAACAAAACAGATAAAAAAAATCTTGCAAAATATAAGAAAATAGGGAGTGAGATGGAAGTAAGAACATGAAGGGCAGCCAGGGTGCCACATAAACTACTCTAGCCTTTTGAGACAGACTTCCCCAGGAGAAGCTCACAGTAAAGTGAAGTCAGCTTGGTGGGCTAACTATGCAGTGTCTGAAATTGCAGAGACAGAAATGGGAACCCCTACTAAGGTTTTCAAAGGGCTCAAACAGATTTTGTAGGATGATTTCTGAGCCTGATTCAACTTGCAAGCATCCACATATCATGCATAAGAGGCTTATTACTTGCAGGCTGAGGTTCAATATGCTGAAGACATAGGACACCACTGCAGTGGCTGATGTGCCCGTATTTTCCATAGTCTTTAAAATCCCACTCATGGAAGTGGAACTGAACGATAAGGGATGGGAAAGTAAATCATTGGTGGTTGCTAACAAAGCCACTGCCAATGTCAGCAATCAATAACAAGCCATGCACCGTGTCTTCTCTTCATGGCTGCCTTTTGTAAGAAATCTCATCCTGCCTGACACTGCTTGAACCTTTTGTCCAAGAAGGAACCAAACACTCGCAAACCCATCCAGTGCCAACAGGCAGCCTGCCATAGTACTGGCCTGGAGGACCAAGGACCTGCAATGAAGAGAGACAGTCAGATGCAGAGATATCCCATGGTGTCCCCTCAGATCTGCCGAGACTCATCCTAACAGATGAGTTTGGTTTTTTTTCCTTTTGCATTTCCACTTTCCATTAAGCCTCCTCAGCCCTTTTATTAAAGTGTATTTTTACCTCAGTTCAAGAGGTTAGGAGCACACGGCTCTGGCTTTGACTGCTTGGCATTTTGTGAAGATTGCGTCACGTGGTACTGCATACCTAGACAAAAATAACTCCCTGTGCACGAGAGCTGCTTACCTACCTGCAGGGACCACTTATTCCCAACCTTTTTTGCTTTTGTTTTAGGGGGATTACTGAGGGATGGGGAAAGGCAGCATGGCATGTTTCTGCTTTTTCAAATAGATGGTCCTCATGTTTTCCTCCCTCCCCTTTTACCATGGGAGAGGAGAAGTAAAGAAAAGGCAACTTCTTTCATGATCAAGCACACCCAGTGTTTGAAAAGAAAAAGTATGGGAAGTGTTGGAGGAAAGAAAAGATTTGTTTTAGTGATGAGCAATCATTGGAGGGCATCAGGAGTGTCCTGAGGAAAATCAAATTGATTTACACTGACACATTGCTGAGGGAGGGCCCCTGCTGAGCCCAGTATGAGGTCCTCATGCCCTCAGCAGGAGGGATGGGGACCCGATGGCTCCCAGCAGTGGGCTTTGTCACAGCAGCTCTTCCTTTCAGCAGTGGAGTGAGAGCAGAAAATGTAGAGCCATAATGTGTCTCTGGTGTCTGTGTCACTGCTGCTGTGGGACTGATGCCCATGGAGGGCTCAGCCATAGACCTGCCATAGCTGTTCCCCACTTGCCTCCCCTCCTCCTCCAGGGTAGATGCAGTTCTAGTGGCAGTGACTGTCCTCAGCCTCTGCACAGCGATGCACAGGCTCAGAGCAGGAAGCAGCCAGTCAACAAAAGTTAAAGTGAAAAAGTTACTCCATTGTGCCTTCTAACCCCTGCTCATCCAGAATCACCTACCTGCACAAGGAGACCTGGCTCTTCCCTGGGAGCCCTCCCAAGAACCAGCTGTGCCATACTGCTGTATGAGAAATGACATATGTTAAAATTTTCACCCCGAACCAAGCTGTCCAGGATAACAAACCCAAAACACAGGTGAAATGAATCAGTTGGAATATATTATTTTCAAACTCTTTTACTTTGAATCTTGACTTTTCTTTTAGTGAAAATGAATGACATTTCAAACCTGTTTTTTTCTTCCATGAACGAATGATCAAAATAAACTCTGACAGTCTTATTTCATGTGAGCCATCCCTTTTTGCGGTTTGGGTTGGGTTTTTTACTTATTTTTGAACTTGAAAAAATACAGTAAAGTGTTTCTTCTCTTTATTTTAATAGTTCTTTGCCTTCCAATCAGATACAGGAAGGAAAAGGTTATTAAATCTGAAAATTCCCAGTTGGCCATATTGTACTTAGTAGCGGTGGGTGTCCAAACTCCACCCTTTTTGTTATTCAAAATCCATGTTGCTGAAGCTCAGAGGAGGGACCAAACTCCTTGCTGAAGGTCATGTGATGCCTTTCCATGCACATCCTGCACCCTACACTGACTGAGCAAGGGGATCCCATCCTGCTGGGTTAACACATGCGCCAGTTTCTTGGAGTGTAGTGAACAGAATTGTAAGAGAGACAGAGCTAGAGGTAATACTTCTCTAAATAGATAGCTGGGGGATTCGTTTTCTATATTAAAGTATTGATTTTTCATAAACTAAGAGCACAAAAGGCCATGGAAAACAATCAAGTCCCAGTGCAGGAAGCTGAAAAATTAGACAGCATTCTAAGCCCTCATGGCTGTGCTTTGTGCTGAGACTTTCAGTTAAAAAAGCCTTATTTATAGGCAGTGAATTTCAAAAATATCAGAGGTGTGGTTCTAACACAACAAAAGTTTCCTCTCAGACAGGATGCTGTGAATCTCTGATTCGGGCAGGCAGCATCAGCAGAATCCGACTCATGAAATTTCTTGTGTGTTCTGCTTATGGCTATGCTAAATAGATCCTCAAAACAGCCTTTCATTTCAGCATTTCAGCTGTTGCTTTATCATCCTGTGATGGGAAATGAGATATGCAAAAAGACAGAGAGACAACACACTATTTCCTTTACTTTCTGTCTGCCTTTCTATAGAAATTCTAACTTCAATCAGAAGTGGAGCTAGAGAAGTTCAAACCTGAATTAAGGTGTCACCTGTTTTCCAGTGAAAGTGATGAATCACTGGAAAATCCTTTTCAGGGAATGTGGTTACATTGCTCATCCTAAGACTGGTGTTAAAGACTGCATGTCCCTGCTTAAACCATAACTCAATTGAGGTTCATGCAGAAGCCATAAATGGAAGAAATCTATGGCCTTGGTTATACAAAAAAGCAGAATAGTAAATCATAGTTGTCTCATGTTTGAAATTTACAAAGTCATTACATTCAGAATTTGCTAGATTCAGGTTTTGGTTCTAGATCATTTTTATTTCAACAAAAAAAAAAAAAGAGAACGATAAGGATTTTGGTATTATGCTTAAAGCACTGTCAAACTGGGGTGGAAATCATGTCTGGACCTAGACTTCAAGGCTCCTTAGCCTTGTTATCAGCAAGGATCTGGAAGCCTGGATCCATTTCTAGGATGTATTTGTGTAGGAATTAGCTTCTTACAGTTTTACTCCAAGAAGGGACAAAATCCCTAAACCAAATGTAAAGACTCTCTAGACTAAGAAACATAGCTGGCATATTGAATAGGATGTTCTTATCAGTTTTTTTGTAAGAAAACAAGACACACCAACAAGGAACAAAGGAACAAGGAAAAATTAAGTGGGTGAGTTTATTCTCCAAAAATCTGTGCCACCTATCATATCATGCCCCACAGGGTGATAGCAAGGTCTGTGCATCCAATGGGGAAATTTCCAGCAGCAGCAAAGGGACACATGTAGTCATATGGACATCTTGAAAATACCAGGAACAGCTCTACCACAGATGTTCACCTGAAGTCCCTGAAGGTGCCTGAGAAGGCAACCAGTGTCCAGCCATGCACAGACTTACCTGAACAATTCACACAGTAAACCTGATGTGCTGCAGGAACATCACACTCCCTGTGCCAGGCAACATCTGGTTTATCCACACATGCACAATAGCCATTTGTCCAGGACTTCTGGTTATTTGGCATTCCCATTAAAATCTGTTTGTTTCCACTTACTCCTTCCCTTTGGACAAAAAACTTCCAAGTAGGGAGGAAAAAAAGGGACACTTTTAAGGAAATTAAGATGCCTGTCAGCCTGAAATACTGCTGCCCCCATCACACAGGAGGATTGTTTTCTTGGGGCAGGGGACAAATCTTGGTTGGAAGACACCTGAGCTGAAATCCTGTGCTTCTGTAATTAGGATCCAATTTGTATGGAAATCGTTTGTTTGGCTTGGCAGGACAGATCAGAGAAATAGTTCAGATGGCAGAACCAGTGACCCTGGTAAACTTTCACTCTTGAGCCTTATGGCTGTGTCTTTTTCTATTAGATGTGATTTTAAATAAACATGAAGGGACCAGACACATCACAGATGCAGGTTTCTAAGCAACACAGATAAATCCACATCTGTGTTTATAGGCGCAGGCAGGACATCTCTGGAAAGTTTTTTGTAAGGTTTTTGATTTTTGTCTTCTCCTTCTTTCAGAGACACAGAGTTTAAGTAAAGACCACCAGAAAGAAAAATAATAAGCAAATAACATTATTTCATGGAGATTGATAATTGTAGGGGACTGCACGAAGAGATGCAGCAGAAGAGGTGTGCCAGTTCCCAGGACTGATGTGATGTGGCTGCAGATCTGTCTATTGTCATCACATCTGGACATTTTGGCACCTGCCATTGGCTGCCCAGGCCAAGAAAGTCACTGTGAGGAAGGTGGTGAAAGGCAGAGAGCTACATACCATGATCGTGCACAAGTGCAAGATGGGTAGGGAGAAAAAGAAGGGTAGTCCCAACCTTGCAGAGCCTCAAGGCAGACGGTAAATGATTGCACAGGACAGGATATAAGCCAGGACAGAAACACTGTCTTACACTCTGACAAGGCACCTTTTTGTTTGTTTGCTTCTCCCATGTTCAGAGAGACACTCGCTTGCAAGTGTTGGGAGATTTAACTCTGTGCAGATGGGAGGAAATGATTTTCAAACTGCCTGTTTGTAAGCTAGCTCGAAAATGACAGCACTGTCACTGCTTCTTTTGTTCTAGACACCCAATTAAACTGGCTGTTTACACCTTCCTGCCAGATTCCTGTCTCCCAGCTGAAGAGAGCTGAGCAGCTAATGAGGCACAGCACAGAAACCAGCAGGGGAAAGGTGGGAGATTTCCGAAGAATTGCAGACTCAGCCCACTCTTGTGGTGAAGCAGAGGGAGATTGGTCTGTGCTAGGGCGGGATCCTTCCCAGCCCCTTAGGGAAAAAAGGGCACATCTAGGTGGTAGCCATGCCACCAAGCAGGCTGTGGGCAATGGGCAGACAAGCCTAGACTCCTGCTCTATGACATTGAAATAGAAACAGCCATGCCTACACCCTTCCTGGCCCATGGTGCAGCCGGTTTCTTGCTACTGGACATTATTTTTTCAGGATGGAGTTTATGAGTTTTTGCATGTGTTGTAGGATGAGTAAGGAGGAAGAAATAAGAAGAAGCTGAGGGATGCTGGAATCAAGGTGGATGTGGTCATCAGAGTGCTGTGGGATGGAAGAAGAAACTTTTGGAGTAGATTAAAAAAGGTTCCCTCAGTTCTCAGAGTAGCCACTGTAAACCTGTGAACCTAGGGCTCTTTCAGACTCTTTATTTCCCCAGGAAAAGATGGAAGACAGCAAGTAAGTGGAGGGAGGAAATCAGTGACAGATTTCCTGTACGTGTCTCAGATTTTTTTTTCTGCCGAGAGAAGCAGAATTTGCTCTAGCAGTAGAGAGTTGGTCATTAGAGCAACCAAACTGCCTAGGCAGTTTGCTCTGCTGCTAACAGAGGTCATTAACAGGTTGCTGTGTTCCTGTGTCCTAAGACTAGTGCGAATGGAAGCAGGCTTGTCTATCTTCTGCAACTGCAGGATTTGATGACTGGTGACCACTTGAGAAAAAGCTCTGCTCACCAACCCATGGAGAAAGACTCCTGATGGAAGTCAGAAATTACATCTCCCAAATCTGTGAACTTCTGAACCAGGAAGCCCAGCATTCGTTCGTTGTTGAGGATGATAATGTGAGGGAGTTTTCTGCTGTCATTCTGAGCAGGACAGACTATATTTTCATGGTACTGGCTTAAACTACTAGCAACTTGCACCACAGTAGACTGTTTTAATACAAATGCATGTTTGCCTTCTAGATTTCTTAGTGTCCAGTGGATAAAGTAAAATGCATCTTAATCTTTTTATAAAATTCTGGTAAAGGCAGAGCCTTGTGTTATGAGTTGCAATGCTCACTGGTCTTGTGATTTACTAGGAATAAATGTGAATGTTGCATCCCCTTTCTTAGGACTCCTTTATAACTTAGGTGTGATGTTCTAAGATATGTTTGCTCCCCTTTTACAGAGAGTTGGAGATCACGAACAGGGTAAAAACAGCCCCAAAGGGAAAATTCTGTTCAGCAAACTTTCAGATAAGCCCTTGAAGCTACAGCCTCTCTGTGTGTGGTGAGGATCTCAGATGTTCTCTCATCCTGAGGCTATGTGAGTCTGATTAGGTTTGATTGCATATACTGCAGGCATTATCGATCAGCCAGATGACTGATGCGTTGGTTGCTGTCAGTGCCTCATCTTTGATGTAGTTGCATGAATTATTTGCCAAGGCCAAGCACTTTGTCCTCAGAAGTGTTAACTATATAATATATACATGTGTCTATATTTATAAAATTTTTCTCAGCAGAGATTAAATTATTTGCAAAGGTACTGTATGCCTCCCCCAGATTGTGATCCATAAATCAGTGGATTGACACAGATGGAAACCTGAAATGTTGCATGGTATGTGATGAATCCTTTCCACTTGACACATTCCCTCTGAGGCTATGAGTGACAGAAGCTTCATTGTCATTGTGTTTACCCTGCACAGAGCCTGGTGGTTTGGATCCTGGGGATCAGAAGAGTCCCTAGCGGTAAGGCTTGTGACCGCCCTCTGAGAAACTCAGCACAACGTTTATCCTTGCAAGCAATGGCAGTATGTATATAAATATATAGATATTATAACTGAAGTGGCACCAGATGGATAATTGCAGCCCCTGAGTGCCTAATCTACTCTCCAGGACATGGGCAGTTTTCTGAGCCAACAAAACTTAATTGAACTTTCCGTTCCAGCTGGAAAAGGTTATGGATCTAGCGAGTGCAAACGGAAGGCAGGATGAAAAGGTCAGATGTTCTGTTCTCTTTGTAATGGATTGACCGGGGACATGTTTTATCTTTCTCACAACCGCTGGATTGTAAAACTTAATTAGCAAGTCACTTCTTTCCCCTGTCTGAAGGCATCTGTATGATGATTACACATAGATCACATTTTATGGACATGTTATGTTTTCATTTGAAAGTAACAGCCTGCGTGAGGGATGTTTTTGCCACATATTTACATCAGTGGTTCAGAGAAAGGCCAGTAGGACAAAATGGAGAGCTATCCTTGACATCAGATATGTCAGTTCAGCTATCGACAACATCAACTGATGGAACGGTAGCTGCATTAACTGGGCTCTCACCTGCTGTGTTGGGAGGTGAGAAAGGACGTATTGCAAACATAGGAAAAAACAAGAGAGATGGAGAGGAATGGACACAGAGTCAAGGAATAATATTACATGATAAGAGACAAAATACAAAGAAAGACGCAGAAAGATGAAAAGGGATTTGTGTATGGAAAAGAAAAATGTATAAGCATACAATGAGAATCACAAGGATGACTGAATTCAAAGGACAGACCTGCTGCCCACAGAGCCTGATTGGACAATGATGCTTTCTCAATTGAAAAACGT
Source organism: Scopus umbretta (assembly GCA_013400535.1). Lineage (NCBI taxonomy): Eukaryota > Metazoa > Chordata > Aves > Pelecaniformes > Scopidae > Scopus > Scopus umbretta. Next base: position 83,255 of record VZTL01029012.1, read on the forward strand.
GATCTCAGCATCTGAAAGCATATCTTTTGTGTCTTCAAAGAGGTGAGAAAATAGAGATAATTGTTTATTTTAGATTAGACATGAAGGAAAAGCATCCAATAGTAAGAACAGTTAAGGACTGGAGTAGATTGCTGTGAGGTTGGAACCACCAGAGTTTTTTAAGAGCAGGTTAAACAAACATCTGTCAAGAAAGATTTAGATGTAGCTGATCAAGCCTTGGGGCAGGGGTGGACTAGGTGACTGCCTGGGGTCACTTACTTTGAAATTTATTTTCTGTGATTTTATGTGGTTCGACTTTCTAGGTAGTGAAGCTTATTGCCAGAGTATCAAAAATGGTCTCAGTGAGTCAAGAACTCCATGTAGGATGAAATCTGATTTAATCATACACACACACAAAAAGTCACAATTCAAACCAATGAAGCTTTTTATTTCTCTTTCAATTGGGAAAGGGAGGAAGAGTTTTAAAAGACATTTTAGTTTTTCAGTGGGACAATTTTAAAGTCTAGAATTTCCCTCTCCATCCAATAATAGTTTTCCTTATTGGCATTTTACCTAGATACACAAGGCTACAACTTCTTCAGGTCTTAGCATACATTGTAAGAAATCCTGTCCTTTTTCTGGAAAGCTTGAACAACTAAATGGAAGGATAAAGAGAACTGCACTTAAAACTAAGTGAAAGAACAGAATACCCCAGGGCTAAAGGGAACTTCTTACAATCTATCGAGTTATGGGTATTAAGACCCCAATGCAACACTGCTTATTTATCTCTAGAGCCATCATATGTTTAGATTCCAAGTGTTGCTACAGTCAGATTCTTTTTTCTTTTTCCCTTCCTTTTTATTTTCCTTTTTCTTTTTCTTTTTCTTTTCTTTTCCTTCTTCTTTTTCTTTTTCCCTTTCTGTTTCCCTTTCCTTTTCCCTTTCCATCTCCATTTCCATTTCCATTTCCATTTCTCTTTCCCTTTCTGTGTTTAAGTCTCTTCTAGAGGTCATCTGTTGTCCTCATCAGATGTGCCAAGGCTCACATAGCCCAAGGTCCTACTTCCCTCTTCACACCTCCAGCATCTCTCACATTTACAAGCTTGGGAAAAGAGCCCAGAACTGTGCTGTAGGTTGGACTGCGCATTTTGATAGGGCCACACATGATAAAAAACATTGGTGGAAAGCACAGTCCCTGGCTGGCAGCTTTGAGTGAGAATTTCTCCACCGTGTGACTCTCGGGTGGTAGGAAGCCATTTCCACTCTTGTGGCACATGTCAGTGTTTAGGCACACCAACTGATCTGCATGGGAGAGATGTCTTTGGCATCAGCAGTCAGGATGAATTCAGAATTTTCAGAGCAGCAGTTTAGTTGCTTGCACTCCTAAAGCTTTGGGACCAGGATTTTTGATTTGAATCTTTCTCTTCTTAAAGAGAAAGTTAACTACTTTCCTTTATAAGTGTGGTATCGCATTTATGAGCACCTTCCTTACATAAAGAAGATGGATTGCTGTAGGGATAGCAGAGACAATCCAGGAAACAAAGGCAAAAATTCCTACTGAGAAACTCTTTGTGCTGTAAAGATAGCTCAGGAGGGAAGTGGTGAAGCTGTCAACATAACTGCACAGGGAAGATAAAGAGACAGGAGAAACAGACTGAGCATATCTACAATGCATCAAACAACAGTGAGTCAGTCGAAGCGTCATTATCCATTGGACTATGAACCTTCTCCTTGGATGCTGCCAGATCCATCAGTTGAAGGCCAGCAGTAGAAAAGCAGCATAGCAGGTACTGGCCACCAGGGACAAACAAAACAAGCTCTTTAAGCTTTCTGCTCTGCCTGGGAATCTGGACAGAGCGTTCAGTAGATTCAGGCCACTAAAGAGAATTCCTTAAAAGCAATTTTAAGGAGTGATGGCTTTGCCACAAACCAATGCTGTGTTAGTCTAAAAGCCTCCAGCACCACCCTCTCCTCTCCTGCCTTCCCCAACCCAGCAATATTCCACAGTTAGGAAAGTGATCCCTGGGGGAAAAAAAAGAAACAACACTAAAACAACAGAATGAAACAAAACAAGGCCAACACTCAGCGTTACTTGATGTTGGAGAGAAACAGTCAAGAATCAGACATGCAAGTCCTAAAGAAGTGAGTAAATATCAGTGATTTTTCTCTGAAACTTCTCCCTTTAGATCACTTTAATAACTTTGGATGAGAACTGTGGTTTGGTACATGTCAAGAGAAAAGCTGCCTATGCTTCTCAGAGAGCTGTATTTTCATCCCTTGATGAGGGAGTTGAAATAACATTTTCCAGCAGAAGATATTTGTTGTGTTACATGTGGTAAAGAACAGTGATGACTTGATCATGGTCATTCAGCACTTACATGGGGAAGAGATTTGTTAGTGAAATCCTCTTAAATTGAAATGAAAATGTTCTAGCAAAGCCCAATGGATGCAAACTTCAAAGACACATTCAAACTTAGATGGAGGTATGACTCTAAATAGCAGTGGTAATTAACCACTGCAACAGCTAAATGCTGTGGATTCCCTGCCACTTAAAGCCCTTAAAAAGACATCCATGCTTGATTTAAAGAGGTGTTACAGTGTAAATGGAAAGAAAGGGATTGATACAAATTAGTGGGTGAGAAACAAGACATCAGATTAAATGAGAAGTTCCCAGTCAGCAATATGTACATCAATGGTGATATGAAATCTACTTCAAAATAGCATGGGAATGTTTCCAGGACAGCCACCTGCTGCACATACTCAGATTGCAACATGGAGCCAGAACCTTCTATATCAAAATGGCCAGTGACAGTGACAAGCAAAATAAATTCAGGAATCCACAAATCAAATCATCATCATCATCTTCTTCTTCATTATCAACATCTCTTCTGCCATTAAAATTTCTTAATCACCTTAGCCACAGTTTAGCCAATTAATTGCTTGGAGATTATCCGGCCTAGTAATCTTGATCCCTTAAAGACATGTCATGAAGATAGCAAAAAGGAAAGGACGGGGAAGGGAAAACAAAAAGAATTGAACCTAAGAAAGGAAACCTCCTAATTGTCAGAGGTAGTTTGTGATACTGGTGGAGACATATTCTAAAGACTAGGTCCACACAAGGGAAGACCCAAGTCTCCTGTTCCATATTTTGAGATCATGGAAGATTTTTCCTTTTTAAAAGAGGAAACAGTCCTACATTTATCTATTTTTTATCTTTTAAAATAGTAAAAGGTGATGAAAATGCACATTCTGTTCAGTTTGTATTTATTTTGGCTTTGATTTTAACACTTTTTCTTTTGCTTCACATAATATTTATGACTGAATTTCTTTTTAAAGCAGGTGGAAATTTCATTAAAAAGTCTTGTAGAGGAGAAGCTTTGACAACCTTTAAAACATCTTTTGGGTTGTTGTTTTTGTTGTTGTGGCTGCTGCTGCTGCTGTTGGGAACATATTTTAAGTTGACCTTATCCATAAAAATGACATTTACATGGCATAATTCAGTGCTATGTAGAGATACCTAAACTAACTAAATACATGAGGCAACATAGCTATTTAGTACATAACTCTCAGTTAATCTACTCTTCTGAGATCATATTTGATTCATACAATACTGATGCAAATCTGTAAGAATAAGTTACCCTCACTTACTGTAACCTACGGTATGCACATAGACAGATAGTATGAAGTGACTGATGTATATTAAGTTCAGACCATCAGTTATTGCAGTAACTCTTGTTCTTCTAACTATGTCTTTAAACAGGTGAAGTCCCTCAGATGGAGTATAATTTCTGTAATCACAGCTTCCAGGGTCTGCCACAGCTTTGCCATGTTCTCAGCCTTTGCCTCCGGACAAAATTCCTTGATCTTTTTGTGGAAACTTTTCTCAATTTGTAAACTGGGAATAATAATTCATTATTTGTCTCTATAAGAGCTCTGTGAAGCTTCATCCAACCAATGTTAGTAAAGTGCTCAGAGATCTCTGGATGAAAGCCGCTGCATAAATGCATAGTATTATTGCTGGACTAGCAAATGTTATTACTCTTCTTAAAAAAAAAAAAGTATGTAGGTAGAAAATAGCCAATCTCAATATTTATAATATTTCTGCTTCCTCATAAATACAGAAGTTCCATAATCCTCACTGGAGCTGTTGGTTATTTATCTGCATTTGAATTTTAATGAATAAAAAAGCCGTTTTTTTTTGTCACAATTCTTACAGCCCTGGCTCCCTGCAAAATTCTGCTTTCATTTCAAAGAGTTCCTTTTTTGTTGACTTTTAGCACTGGAACAAGATTGACTGACAACACTAGATCTGAAAATCCCACTACTAACCCACAAACTGAAACAGCAAGACAAACTGGTCCTTCTAAACCCACCACTGTGTTTGAACTGTGCCACAAAGGAAAGGTCCATGATTCATCCTAGATAAGAACCTACAAAAGCTGTATTGTGGCTTTGTTGCTTTGGATGAGGATGGTCCTTTCTGCTACAAGAGAGAATGTAATGCATGGACTCTTGGCTAATGTTGGGAGAGTTAGGGCTCAGTTCCTGGTTCTCATGGTTCTCATCGTCTCCCCTGTCCTCTCTCCTAGTACCTCTTGCCCTATCAAGTTTTTCTGGTACATGTCTTCCTTGTCCGTCTTGCAGTTTTGACAGGGTAGACACCTGGGTAGGAGCCATCTGTGTCCACTGGCCACATGAGATCAGCTCTACAGAAATAAGCAGTCAGTTCAAGGAAGCTTCATGCTTTGCTGTATGCATGAACTGCAGTTGATGTGTGCATATATAGAATAAAATACACTGATCTCACTGTGCCTGCGTGCCGTGTGTGCGCCCTATGTTCATCCATGTGCATAGAATAACTCCTGCACAGATCTGTGACAATGCTTACACTTCATTTGTATTTATCCATCTGTAAACAGGATTGACATATTTCTATAACAGAAGATATTATCTGATTATACCACTGATGCATCAATGTGAGGCATCTTACAGTCAGCAAGGGACATACAAATATCTACACAGACAACACAAAAGGTATCAAACATCCATAAAGAAAAAATAATTGGAGATGAGACTGTACCTGGTTTCCAAAGAAACTTTTCAGAAGATTTCAGATGCGCTTTCCTGACTTCTGGCAATTAGCACTGTAATACATGCTGATATCACTACCAATGATAGAAAGTGGGAGCAGCATGTATTTTTAGGCAGACGTTTCAATCTAGGAAGCAGTTCCAAATAATACTTACATACTCTTTTTTCTCTGGAGCAAATAAAAACACTAGAGGAAATAAGGCCAAAAATTAGACCTGTACAGTCTAGGTTTATATGCAAGGTGAATCCTAGAAGGCTAATCTTTCACTGTAGTGAAGAGATATAATGTCTTCAAAGTCAGAGGGCTCTTGCAAGGCTTAATGGCTACCACTCAAATGTGAAATTCATTTGTGCTTCCATTATCTCTTCTCGTAACACTCTGTAGTTACAAAGAGCAACAATAATTTCAGCAGATGAAGCTTTACAGTGTCCCAGTACATATGACAAGTATTGTCCTCACTACACAGAGGAGAGATGCACAGAGAGATGAAATGAGTTGCTACAAAATGTGCAGGGAATCATTGTTCATGTTGGTTTAAAAACCATGTCCCCTGATAGCTCACTCTATGTTTCAATAACCAAAGCACTCTCCTGACTACAGAGCGTAACTGTGTGACCTGGGTAATATTTGAAGTGATATCTCTGAGATGAGGACTCTGTACATGGCATTATTCATTCCTGGTGAGATCCAGTCTCTTACCTCATGTTCCCTCTGAGTCCAGTGCTATGGAGTGCATTTCAGTCAAGCACAGGATCTATTCAATCAGATATGCCTTTTCCAAGGATTTCTGCTTAATTTTCTCTCTTAGGGCCTTTATATGCTCAGTACCAAGCTGGTCTTCCTTTCCTTTCTTGCTTGTGTTCAAGGTGTGAGACAGTTTCCCAGGCAAAGCTATAGATGTATTAGAAAAACCCTCCTAAACTGAGGATGAAGCAGAGAAAGTTGCTGCCTTTTGAGTTTTGTTGATGATCGGAAGACAATTTTAATATGTGACAATTCCACCTACATAGCAACTCTGCTAGGAGCAAGACAAAATTCTTGGCAATTGATTTCTGTTTCCTACTGGAAGATGACTATCTAAAAGGGGAAAAGATATCATGGTGATCTGGATTTCTGTTGCAGAAAATAGGTCAGATTTAACCCTTTAAGCTATGGCATTACTGAAAACTCCAATCATCAAACCAGACTGAGGGTAACCACTGGTGAAACTTATTGCCTCTTCCCTTTTGCATTTCAGATGGCACTGCTGCTGTATTTGGAAGTGCTCAGTGCATTATGAGTACAAACAGTAATAGTTGATAGTTATTGTCCAATGGCACCAGTTGTTATACAAGTCTGTCAAGACAATTATCAGTCCAGAAGATACGTGCCGTGCAACAAGGAAGAGGCCTTGACACTGCCAGGAGACTGCTGACTTGGTGCAGCTGCACATTTTTAAAATTACTCTTCCTACTCTCAGTAGCCAAAGAACTCCACTGTCTTGGGTGTGAAACGACGATTGTATTGGCTGGGGCCATAAAATACCACTTGAGCTGTCTTCACACAGCTGCCTGTGTGCACAAAGCTGGTAGGAATCTCTGTCTCCATTTGCCATGTGTGATTAACATTGGCCAACAGGATCCAAAGTTGGTGGGGAGGGACAATCCAATTGCATAAACCCGTTTTCTTAGGAAACCTATTTAAAAATAAAGGAAAAAGTCTCATTTTCATTCAGATACAAATGAATTTGAAACCTCAGTGTTTTTTCACCCAAGAGAGTTTTTATTTGTCCAGCAAGTCTGCAACTCATTAACCTCAATTCTAACTCTTGGTTGAAGATGTAGTTGACCCAGATTTGGGCTCTAGTCACAGGTTTTGCATGGCCCTATAAGTGGGGTGTTAAAGCATGACTCTCAAACTCTGGGTTCACTTCCTAGCTGTGCCACTGACTTGCTGCCTGACAGAAAGGATGTTATTTCATAAGTTCATTGCCTGTATTTAATTTTTTTTTCTCTGTCCAGAAGCTAAAACAAGGCTCAGTCAAGGATTCTAAGGCCTACTGTATCATTATTACTAACAACAGAAAGTGACTTTGAACGTGAAGTTCTTCCAGAGTTTGCAATAGCACTTGCATCCAGACTTGCAGAAATCTGTGATGAATAGCAGATGATTGCTCTTTTGGAAGGACTGGGCTTGCTTCAAGTTTAATCAGTAAACAGCTTCTGATTATTTTTTCTGTTCTGTAAATATCCCTCGGTGTTTTTGAGGTGACCGTGGCCTACTGCCTGTTTCACACCATGAACTCGGCCAAATGCATGACACCCTCCTCTGCTCACACACGCCCACTGAATTACTCTGAGAAATAAATGCTGCAAACATTGCCCTGCAATTCAGAGCTGTCATCTGAGGGTGACCAATGACTCCTGAATTTTGTTGGACAGAGAGGCGGAATTCGTCCTTCAGGGACAGTGACCTTTCTTTCCCATGTGAAGAACTAATAATACTTTCCAAACAAGCTGCAATACAAAGTTATTGCAAGCAGATAGGCACATGCAGACAGATTTTACATGCCCTGATATTCTCCCTCACTCTCTTATGATGAAGGGGGTTAAACTGAATGAGTATCCGGCTATTTCAGCTATTTTGACAAACTGTCGCTGAGTCAATGTTTCAGCTATTACTTCATATTGTCATAGTGCTAGATATGACATTTTTTCATACCTCAAAACAGGGCTGAATTTACGCTATGCTATTCAGGAAAACTTATTGGTAATTCTTTCTTTTTTTCAGACAATTTATACATTCCAGCTGTTAGCACTCAGGCAGATAATGGTCATGTATGTGTCTAGCTCCAATAGTTACAAACAGGATATAAAATCCCAGACGGGATCAAATACAAGTGCAGGTACAAAGACTCACACTGGGCAGTGGGTCCTGATAGGTATGCATCTCCCTCAACATATGCCACTGCAAATTCAAGTAGTCATGCTGGGAGAATAAATATCTAGTAACAAGCCATAAACCACCAAAGTCTCAGTGTCTAAACCTCAGGGTCTTGTGCTGCATAAATGATGCCTGAGTTTTTGCTGAAAATGAAGACCAAGGGCAGGTTCTCTGTGTAGTGAGGCTGTAGGATATTTAAGCAATTTAAAATATTTTCCAGCCCATTCTTCTCTGAAATTCATGGTGGAATTTCAGTTCAGGAGTGTGTATTTCCTGGTAATCCACAGTCACTCTCCAACTTCCCAAGAGCACCACAAGATACATCCTTTCAGCAATGCCTTTGCATGAATTTGAACCATTTCTGAGTCACTTATGTCTGATTATGGTAGCAGAAGGAGAAGGCCTGTTTCTGCAGCCTGCTCTAGACAGTTTGATTTAATGTCTGATTGCATTTAATTTGTGGCAGCAGCCCAGATGCTATGGCCATAGGTGCCTAGAAAATCATTAAGCAAATGCAATAAGACACATGGAAACCTAAATCACAGCCCAAGGACACCTGCATCCTGAGATATTGTCTCATAGCTCCAGGACATTTGACCTTAGCCTTTATTCCATGGTCATGAGCTTTTAGCAAGCGATTGGAGAGGGACCAAAAATTTGCAGAAGGAATGTTTTCCTCAGAAAATGTACTGACCTATTTTTTATGCTAACAGTGTGCTTCTTCCTCAAGTTGAAGCTTAAGCTGTGGGTTTTTACACAGCTGTGAGGTGACAGCCTTTACTCCTCAGGTAAAGTTTAACAATGGAAGAATTGTACTTTTTCGGCAATAGAGGTAGAATTGACCTAAAGGTGAAAGGCAAGGTCTTTGCACATGTTGAGCAGCATTTTGCCCCATTGGATAATATTTTAGAAGGCCTGAAGGCAGAAAGCACATCTCAGTGTGAATAGATCGGAGCCTGAAAGAAAAAGCTGTTTTCATTGCTAAGATCTAGGAAACTTGGTTGCAAAAACCTCCACTGGAAAGAAATGGACAAACTAAAATTAGTTTCAAGCAAGCAAATAGAAACATTCCATTTTGAAAATGTAAGAATCCCCGCACGTTTCAGATTTGAAACATTCATTTCATCCCAATTTATTTCAAATTGAACAAGAGCAAAACAGTAAGAAATGTATAAAACATGATTTTATTGCCCAATCTTTTTTTTTTTTTCTTCCCAAAAAAAGTATCACCTGGTTGGAGCTAGAATCTCTGTATCTGCAGGAATATGATACTAGATTTGAACACTGAAAAACCTGTAAGGTTGGCAGATATGCCTCATTTGAGCAGTCTGGACCCTGGTTGTGACATGAAATTGTGCAAAACAATACAGAGGCAGGGAGAGAGTACCCACAGGCTGTTTGCTTGGATTAATCATACTGCTGGGGTCTGCCACAGGGGTTTGGAGGTGTTCCTGAGGATTGCTCTTATTATCGTATTGATTCCTTTCTGCTTTTAATCTGTTTGCTGCAAATCGAAAACTCAAGTGAAGTTAGCTCTATTTCGGTTTTCATCTTTCCTCAATGCCAAACAAATTTATTTCTAAATGGAAATGAAGATTGACAGGGCTTCTTGCTTTCTCCAAACAGTTTTCTCTTTCTAGAAACAAAAACTCGGGCCTTTCTCCATCAGAGGTCAAGAGTCCTTGTGGGAGAGCAGGTTCTGGTGCGTCTATGCTGCCACATTTACTCTGTAACTCAGCATCTCGCTCAAACCCAGACTTTTGGGGGACTTGAAGGGCTTGTGTTCTGGCTCAGTTCTGGACTGACTAAATTAATTCTTGGGGTGGAGAAATGAGGCATTTCTTGTGCATGGATGGAAGGGTGAGTCTGTTTGAGTTTTTTCCTTACAGAGTATGAATTTTTCTGGCTCACATGGTAAAGCATACTGAGGTATAAAAAACGGGCATGACCCAGGTACTTCCCGAAGGCCAAACTCAATGGTATGTAAGTCCAAATAGAATCATAGAATCATAGAGTCATTAAGGTTGGAAAAGACCTCTGAGATCATCTAGTCCAACTGTCAACCCAACACCACCATGCCTACTAGATCATGTCCTGAAGTGTCACGACTACACATTTTTTGAATACCTCCAGGGATGGTGACTCCACCACCTCCCTGAGCAGCCAACATGCAGGGCAGGGGTGACTGTTGCAACACAGGTATTTTTTTTAAAACATGTAAAACAAAAAAAAAATGAGCTAAGAGGGCTGAGGCCCCACTCTGACACCTGTGCTGCTTCCTGCACCCTACCAGGGGACAGGGACAACAAAGAGCAGTGGCAGGCAGAGCCTGTCTGATCACTGCTGCGCCTAGGAGCAGAAGCTGGAGCAGGTCCCACAGAAGCAGTGGTGTGTGGGCAACTCCAGCAATTTTTGTGACATGTGTAACTCCTGCTGCATTGGAAACACAGCTGAAGATGTAGAAATGTTTTTTCACGTATTGGAAGAGGACTAAGCAGAACAGAGGACTGCCTGTTCCCATGTAGCCCTTCTTTTCCATAGCAGAGATTGTACCCAATGGAAACCCCCCAGTCAGGAGACCACAAGCAAATGGGACCTCCTCAGCACACAAGAAGGAACCAGAAGCATCTGTATTGCAAAGGACTTTGAAAGTCCCTTTGAAAGGCTCCATGCCACCTGTCAAGGCATCTTCAGTAGAGATTTCCCTCCTACAATATTCACTTATTGTAGTGAATGTATTGCCACACCTGCAAAACCACATTGTATGTGGTATTTCTAGTTAATTACATGCATCCTGTCCCCCGGTAGAAAGACCAAGAGCATGAACAGGTTAAGGCAGTCAGCTCTCTGCTGATAGAAGAACATTTTGAACTGAACTGCTGCAGGGATGGTAAAACAGCTCCTGTCACCCATTCCCAATCTCTCTTTAATGTAACCAGAGACTTAAATATGACTGAGTTAATCTTTGAGGAAAACAGAAAATTCTGTAACAATAAAAGTTGTAACATGGTTACAAACGAGAGCTACTGTTCCCCTCTGCATTTTGAATTCCTGGGATAATTCTGCGGAGCTTCATTACCAGAGTATAATTGTGTTATAGAACTCTAAATCACCCTGCTACACTTAACTGGCAATAACATTAAGATAGCACAGATATTCATTTTAATTAAAACATAGCCTCAAACTATTTCCCTGCTCTAAGAGGCAAAACTTTTTCCTCCTTTTTTTTTCCCAACACCAGAAACTTTCATTTGTTCCCAGTGTGTCTCTGCTCACCAGAGGGTCCAGAACCAAAGTGCAATTAAGAAACACTTTTCTGCAAGCCATCTCTTTCCTGTGAGCAGCTTTCTCTCCGTATGAATGACCCTGCTGCAGGGAGGGGGATGGCTTTCATTGGTTCTTCTCAGCGCAGCCTGCAACTGTCTAATTCTAGCAGAGCACAGATGAACTAAACTGAGTATTTTATCTGATTTGTGCTAGTTCTAGTTAGCTGCTACATTTCAGAGCAGACCACCTGGCCAGCCCTTGAACTTTCCAGTCATACTAGCCCTACTACCGGGGCTAGTATGACTGGAAAACATCAGCTAAAGAGAAGACATGCTATGCTAGCAGCAGCAACACGACAGCATCTATTAATAAATCTTGATCTCCATATCAGTGCGGCCTATGAACCACCTTAAAAGAGATGCTGCCCAAGGGCCTTCCCAGCCCAGTGTGTACCTAGAAATCAGGAACTGGAGAAATGTGGTTTTGGAAGGTCTTTCAGAAGAAATAACAAGTCACAAGATGAGCAAATCAGATGCAAGTGAGCTGAAACACCTTGACTTAGCAGGTGCTGAGATCCCCAAAACACTATAGAAAAACATATGCGAAGTTGGTATGTTTATGTCTGCTTTACCAAACAGTCCAAATTCCTCCCAGATGTGCAACAGTTCTATTCCCAGTTCTCGTTTGCTTGTAAACTTCAGCACAGCTCCTCTGACTCTGGTGATGAGAGAACTTGGTCATGAACAGGTTCCACTTGAAGCCAGTTTCAACTTAAACTCTTCTAGGACAACATAACCAATGCAGATCTTGGCTAAGCCAGAATACAGTTGTGTTCTCCAAGATCAGATAAAAGCTATCTCAGCCTGGATCCTCCACCAAGACCTGCAGAGGGCTCATTCTTGGTAAGCAGCGTAATTTTGCCTTTTGGAGCAATGGTGCACACAAGAGCTGTGGGTTGTTGTCGAGTGCCTGTGGTGCCGGAAGATTCCTCTGTGCCTGTCAGGACTGCTCTTTCTTCTTCACACCAATGACAGTGCTTCCACTACACATTTGAACCTGTCTCTGGTTGAATGTCTTCACATTACAAATGGATCATCTGTGCATCAGCTTCCTCAACAAGAAACCAACAGAAATGAGGAAACAGCCAGAGCCACTTTTTCCATCAGTGGGTGAAGAAAAAAAAAAAAAGAATTGTATGGAGACACATTTAAGTTGGCTTTGAAATGTACAGAAAATAACTGTTTACAAATCTTGGGAGAACCAAGACTACTTATGTTGTGTCCTCAGTTGCCAAATGAATGATATTAGAGATGAGAAATGACAATCTTATGATGCCTCAAGGTTTCCATGCAGGGTTTTGAAACATTTTTAATTCCTCCAATTTAACTTAATTTAAATTTTACTTAGAGGTAATTGGGATGAATTGATATAGTTACAATTATACAGAAATCAATCCATTAATGTCTGGAAAATCTTGTTAATATGGTAGCAATTTCATGGATACAAAACAAAAATCTACTCACTTAAAATAATCTACATAGTTCAATTTTAGATAATAACAATAAAAACCTTCTGAATTTATATTAAAAAAAAATCTTTTTTACCCAATATTTGTTCTGGCTGATTATCGTTGTTATTGCAGTCATAGTACCTAACAAACACAAGTAATCATTTTAGCTTAGGGTCATTCTTTTCATGTTTTTTTGTATCACCTCAGACTGCAGTATGCAGAAGTTGAACTCCAAAATGTTACTGCTATACAGATAAATTAACAAGCATCTTAACAATCAGTGGGCTGTAGTACCATTTATTTACCAGTCAATATCGGTAAATAATATGTCATTGATATATTATTACCGTATTATAAAAATGCCATTGGTATTTTATTCATTCTGAAGATGATTGGAATCAGTAAAGGGTCTAAATTACAAGAATAAGTGGAACAATTCTGCTAAAAAGCTAGGAGTTGTGTCCTCTTTTGTTTAGCTTGAGATCATCTCTTTGACATGTCCTCCAACTCAAGTTAGCATCCTTTTCAGGTAGTAGCTTCTGGCAACAGTGGCAAGGTTTATGGATAAATAATCCATAGGGTGAAATGTATTGTGCTGATTGGTAAGAAAACTGCAAAATTGAAAGAATATAGAGGAAATTTACCTTATGGACTGGAAATGATTGGATATTGTCTGATTATGAAGAACCCATTTTTATGAAGATGAAAACTCGGTTGACTGCTCAAGGGTAAAGATGCCATAATGTGTTAAAAAATATTAATGAGAATCTCAGAATATATGCTGGGTCCAATTAGGTTAATAATGCATGGAAATTTATCAGAAATGCAAGCCTTAACTAGAGGGCTTCCAAGTAAGAAATTTTGGTCCAAAGAAACTTATAAAGAAGCACTCAAAACTGCGCCTTGGTTTTCTTTGAAGTGTCCATCACTTGGATTTGAGTGACATGTAGCAAGGGTTTGTGAAATGCCAAATATCTCAATCTAAATTATGCCTGGCATGTTTCAGATTTGATAAGAAATAATAGGCAAACCTGATAAGATTCACTTTGGATTACTATCTAAAACTTTTCCAAACTATCTGAACACCTTACATTAAAAAAGAGGACAAGGACTATGTATCTTTTAAGTACAGCATTTCTTGAACAATTGCTCATCCTTATAGGTATGATGGGAAAAGCACGACTACTAGCATTTTTGTGGGCATGGGTATGCAGGCATGTGTGGGGCATTTCAGCAGTTCCTTTCCAGAGAGGAGAATGACAGGAAAAAAATTCTGTTATGTTTTCCAAAATTCAGTTCAAGCTTCCAGAGGCGTTTGTATCGGGTATGCAAACTATTCCTCAAATCAACAGACAATAGAAGAGTTTCATTAGAGATACTAAAAAATCAGAATTTCAGTTCCAGCAAAATTATTTCATTCTTCAAAATAAAACCCCACACGGACAAAACCAATCTATTTAGTTTCTCACAATAAGTAGAATTTTTCCCACAGAAGCAAAAACACAAATAGATGATATTTTATAGGTTTGAAGGCAACTGAGCCTAGGGACTATAGGGACTAATCAGCTGAAGATGAAATAGAAGAGTAATCACTCTGAAGCAACTGTAATGGAGGAACAACATTATAACTGTACCATTTGCTGGACCAGACTCCCCTGAGAACAGAAAGTTCAGGGAAATATGCTTTTTTTTTTTTTTTTTTTTTTTTTTTTCTGCCAGACATGTTGGTTATGGTAAATAGATATTTATGTGAAAAAAAGCCTACTTCAATTTTGAAAACTTCTGATGAGCTCAGCCCACAAATGAATGCTGACTGGCAATTACATCAGAGTGAAATGAAACCCGAACTACACTTGGAATTTTTTGAGACTTTGACAAATGTGACTTCTGTACAAGGGAGAGGATTACAATATTCATTATGGTTTCAAATATACAAAGTTATAACACTGTGGTAAACCAGTCATTTCCCTTTGTCGACCACCTCCATCTTAAAAAACCACAGACTTTATGGTTAGGATGGTTCCAAGTATTGTTTCACTTATTCCCTTTTTTTTTTTTTTTAACCCTACATAACTTTCCTTCTTCTCCATTCAAAGACTGAAGGATTGAAGAGGCTGAATGATATAAAAGTGCAGACACACAGCTCTTTACCTGCCTGGGTGGCAATGGAAATCATCCTTGTGGAGACTGGGCCATTGCTCACAGCCTGTTCTGCATTCTTTTCTCTCCAGAACCTCTGTTTTGGCCCTTTATAAAACTTAGGACGAGTCAGTTATTTCATAGCTCTACTCACAGATCATGGGCCTTTCAGGTACTTTTAGGAGCCCTGTGGTTTTTTTTTAAACATGCTTCACAGCCTGGGAGATGACAAAGTCCCTGTGACTCACAGGAGGACCAGCTCGGCTCATTTTAGTAAGGCTTCTTCCAGGAGAAGCTGATATCTGGAGCTGGGAATGGGCATATCAAGATGAGATTAGTCGAGAGGTTTACAGTGATCAACTGCTTTTTCTATGTGCAAGACCCCTGTTGAGCTCCAAAGGAAAAAAGTGAGCATGTATGAGCGCAGAAATACAGACATATATGACCTCAGGATCTCAAATGTTTTGCATATTTCAATAATGTACTTTCATGAAGAACTACAAACATTGGAATTCTTTTTTCTTTTTTTTTTTTTTTTGAATGAACAATATGGCTGACTGGAAACAATATTAATCAATAACTAATTTCATAGTTGGACAACTGTTTTTAATGACTTTGTACTTTTGATGCATTGTTACAAAAGGCTTCGGATCATTCCCATAAGAACTTGTCAAGGAAAGGGCAAATTCATTTACTTGTCATCATGTGAGAGCCAAAAGGCTCATTAAGCTAATTAGGAAGAGAATCATTTGGGTTTTCGCTCACTCAAACACAGCAAAAACCTCTTGTTCCTGATTCAATGAAAAGAATTTACTGTACCTATCAAAATAAGGGTGCTGTGAGTGGACATAGGACAGGTTAAAGCTATCACAAGTTGGGTTCTGTAGTTGAGATTAAATAACTCATTGCTCATGTCCAAAGTGACATGTGCCACAGGAAGCTGTCAGGCTTTGTCAAGGATTATCTGGCTCTTGAAATACTATTTCTAAGAAACTGAGAAACCTTTCTCCGGTACAGCTGTGGCTCAGCTAGCTGTGCGTGAAGCACCTGCTTGACCACAGTTAACTGCTCACAGCAGCTATCTCAGACCAACAGCAGCCGCTGAACACAAAACGCTTTCTCTGCCGGGGTGGTCTGATTATTTTGTACCAAATCTCCCAGGTTTCAAATATATGTGGGGTTTTTTTGTTTACCCTCTTTTCTCTTTCTATCTTTCATGCATATGGTTTTCTATAGTTCTGCCTTGATAGTGCCCAGAGGTGGCTGCATTTCAGTGGTGGTGAAGCTCTACCAGTACAGCCCTCTCACTGCTTTTGCTCTTTTTAGCAAAAAATGGCCAACAAAGTGTTCATCCAGCACAGACAGATCATATTTGAGGATGCCTAATGTCAATAGTAAGTTATATCCCTCCAACGTCATTCTTAGCTGAAGTAATTTTTTATTGCATGGGTGTCCCTTAGTCTATGTTCTTCCTGCTCCTTTTATTTCAGAATTCGGATTCCCTTGTAAATCATTTAATAACATCTTTGTAGAGCAGGTGATTTAATCATGTGGTAACACATGCCCAAAGTTTTCAAAGAGGATCACAAGAAAAGGAGGCAGCGTATTATTTTTTAACTAAGCATGGTTGATGGAAAGTGACACAGATAATTAATGCATTTATTTTATGGGTAAAAAGGATTTGGTCAAGAAGGTTCCCTATCTATGTTTGATAGCAAGTTATAATCAATGCAAATTTGCAGCTTCTTAACCAAATTCTACTAGAATGGTCTAAACAAACCATTTTTTATTCCAAGAGGAGGGAAGCTAGTAATAATAGGGGGTAATAGGGTTTTGTTTCTTGCTTGCACTGCTTTCACATCTGCTAGGCACTGTTGCTCTGATTTCCATCTGACATCCCCCTCTAGTGACCCATGGTTATGCTTTTGATCCACACTCTCCAATTTTCCTGTAGTATAAAGGGCCATCCTCTCTACCAAGCACAATGCCGGTAAGCAGGCCCAGGCAGGCAGCCTCCAAGCTGGAGAAAGAGCAGTTATATGTGAAAAAAATAGGTTGATGTTCCACGTTTGTTCCCCTTCCCATTCCACTCTTAAAAAGCAATGCTGATGTTCCAGCAGACACTTCTCTGTTGTCTGCTACAATGCTTTTTACTTGCATTTCACCTAGGCAAAACCAGGATCATGGGAAGAGATGAAGGCATCATTCTTTGTGAAAATACCTAATTCACTGATGTATGACATCTAGGGGAAGTGATTAGGAATACTTTTCAGTTCAGTCTCAGCATGTGAATAATTTCAGCTAGGACAAAAATACAAAGTTAAAATTAAGAAACAAAAAGAGAGGTCAAAATATTTCCCCACAATTCTACCTCCTAACAAAATTATTTCACTTTTCCTTCTGAAATCACACTTTATTTTTGAAAAAGGCCTCCTTATCCTCTGCTACTTAGACAAGAAAAAAAAATCCCCACAGGAATAAACACCTTAAAATAAAAGTAAACTTTCAGGTTTGGGTCAAAACATCTTGTTGAATAACCTTGAAGCACTTTTTTTTCTCCATGATTTTGCTTCAGTTTGACTACTGAACCAAGTGAGTCATTATTTGCAAAGCTCAAGATGCTAGTGAGTGCTGACACTGCTGACTGTATCGGGGATGTGAGCACGGCATACTGTATCCATCAGATTAAAAGAAAATGCATTCTGTCTATTTTTCACCCCCACCCCCTTCCCACTGGTTAAATGAATGAAATTAACTCCACGGCTTTATTGTCTGAGGCCAAGAAAAGTTAATGGAACCGCAAGAACCGAGACTGATAAATGTCCTTGTGATGCTTTGCAGGGAAACTCGGCAACAAAGGCAGCTTGCAAGGAGGGCTGGGTTCAGCAAAAAGCCAGGTTGCTGTGCACACAGTGGACCACTCTGTGAGCCATGGCACCAACTGGGGAGCACCACTGCCCTTTGCCAGCATCGTAGCTGTATTACGATAGTGGTACCATGCCGCAACAAGATCCTGGAGGGGTCTTGTTCAACCACCGAAACTTCTTTTATAGAATCATAGAATCATAGATTTGTTAAGGTTGGAAAAGACCTCTGAGATCATCTAGTCCAACCATCAACCCCTCTTCCCCTACTTAGTGGTGAGGATAGCTCTAGTGTTTAAGGAGCAAATTAGGTGAATCTCTGTCAAGCTGCTAGTAGAGGGGAGCATTCCCCTTTAAAAGAGATTATCATTGTCAATAGCTCCATTTCATTTATCATCCTAGTGAAGGCCTTAGTACGCAATAGTATTTGGCAGTGGAAATTAAATTGTTTTCACCCCAGAAGCCATTGAGAAGCAAAGAGAAGTGCTGGTAGTTATGCCCAACACATGACTTGTACTGTGTTTAGAGAAATCCAGCCCTAAAACTGTCATGCCAGCTTGGGTTTTCTGCTGTAAATCCTCATTCTTTCCTTTTCCATTCCTTTTAAATGCAGCAAAATGCTCCAGCCACTTTGTTTCATATGCAAATTTAGCATCTTTACCTGGTCTTCCCCTTCTCTCCTGGTACTTCATTTCACTGAGAAAACTTGAACATGAGCAAGTAGAAAAAAAAAAAAAA
>VZTL01029012.1:101802-146139 GCA_013400535.1 Scopus umbretta
AAAAAAAACAAAACCAAAACCCTTCCTCCAAAGGCTTTAAAACAAGGTGATGAAAAATAAATTCCTGCTGCTAAAATCTGGTCATAGGATATTGTGTGGAAATAAAAGTAACGTTTACCCCCTGTGTTCATTCCCACTGTCCAGCTCACTTTTTCTCACTTGCTTTCTTCAGCTCTTGTTTTACATAAACTTTTTATTGGTGATGGACTGAACAATAAAGCTTGTAACAAAGCAATCAATACACATTACTCAGCACGACTTAGACACAATATTGGAGACTCCACAGCCAAGTAAGGCAGGGAATAATCTTGTTCCTTACCCTTTTTAAGCAGGAAAGGGAAAAGCAAAACTGGATTTTACACCTATTCCCATCTTTTTATTTGTTTCAGTGGTTGTTTATACCCTGCAACCTCTTCTTGCAGGATCAAGGCATGTTAGGATGAGATGACTCCCCATTAAAGGACTTTTTAAACCCTCCATTGAAATATATGTCATATTTAACACACTTCCAGGAATGGAACAGAGCAGTTTTAAGTATCTGGGTAAGCCTGTTGTGTTGGTATTGTTTAGATTTTTTACAATACAACAGGGCTATTGGAGGGAGTTGTGTTATTTTGTTGTGTCAACTGTGATAACTACACTAAGGATGATGTGAACTGTCCTCTTAGTTTAGGATATTTTCAAATGTCCTAGAATAAGGGCTGAACATATACTGGTCTTTATGTCTTGATTTTGACTGGTAACAACCAAATTCCAGCTCCCATTAAAAAAAGAAACATTGTCCCTAAGCCCAGAAATTGTGAGGAATACCTTGAAAATATGGTGATGTCTGCCTGAGCTTGCAGACAGCCCAGAGTCAGCTGAGCTGCTCCATCCATTACAAAGGTTTGTTACCCTTAGGACCAGCTCCTCTGAGCATCCCAGCCAGCACGTAGGAGGCAGACTGATGAGGGTGGTATCACTAAAAAATATAAGATCAGCTCCTCTGCTGTTGGAATGAGATGAAGTCTCCCTCTTGAAGATTTGCTTAGGCATAGGAAACAGTGCTTTTGTGAGGTTGAAGCACCTCTGGGTCCAAAAAGGGCAGAAACATTTCTGTTTCTGTTTCCTTCCCATGTTTTCCTGTCCCGTTCTTTTCTGCTGCCAGCCCTTTGACATAACAGCAGTCTCTAGCTGGGTATTTGTGTAGTATTTCACATAATGGGGACTGTAGGACAGAGTTAAAATTTAAGTTCCCATTTTCCCTCGCACTTCACTAACAAATCTGGAAGATGCCGGTGCAGACAGTGCCATTTGGAGCTCGCTGAATCCCAAGAAAAGCCAGATGCTTCCCAGAACATACGTTGCTCTGAGCAGGACTAGCAAGTGTAGCATGTGTATATGTGGGGAGGATGTTGCTGCCAATGTAAAATAACTGTGTCAACAGCATTTCCGAAAGATATTTTTAGCTTACAGATTCAGTATCTTTTGTGGGCTACAGTGAGACTGACACAATAGACTCTTAATGACTTCTTGGGGACTTCATTGTCTTTTTCTATACACAGATTATTAATGTGCCCTCTACACTACTCATGGATGCAAGAGCCAATAATGACTTCAAAGGGGTCATTGTGGTCCAGAGCATCTGTACATAGGAACAAAAAATAAGCTGAATAAATACTCACCCACTAATCCATGGCACAATAGATTGTAATCAGTCTATCAGGGTAAAGATTATTTTTTTACAGCATCTTTTCATCCAAGGCATTTTCAGAACATCTTTTCATCCTAGCACTCTGTAGACATTATAAATTGATCATCTTAAGTCCTTTGACAGAGCAGAGAGGAGCAGAAGTGCCTTT
This sequence comes from Scopus umbretta, assembly GCA_013400535.1. Lineage (NCBI taxonomy): Eukaryota > Metazoa > Chordata > Aves > Pelecaniformes > Scopidae > Scopus > Scopus umbretta. The sequence goes on from VZTL01029012.1 coordinate 103,644, forward strand.
AGTGGTTGGCAGCTTGGACTAGCTTGTGGCAAGCAGAAAAGCAGATAAGAAGTCTGATTTGTCTTTTCCCCAGGAGGTTGTAATAATCCCACAAAAGCAGTGCTCCCTGGGTGTCTGAGAGAGCGGGCACATTCCTAAGAAAACCATGTTTAAGAGGGACAGAGCTCTGAGCAGCAGGCAGAGAGCATCCCTGGCAACTTTCAGAACAGTCCCTTGATCTATGTGAAGCCACTGGCGCAGGGATGGACCAAAACTGCATGAATAAATTACATTTGCCTAGATTTACATCATTGCTGTAGTGGCTGATTCAGCTAGGGATTTCCCAGAGACAGAGGAGTTTTGATCTGCTGGAATCCCCTTGTCTCCCCCTAATGCCTGATTAACACTCTAGTGACAAAATTCAGTGGTCCCCAAAAGTGGTGGAAGATAGTGGTTTTGACACCTCTCTTCAAAACTTACTTGCTCTTTCACGGTGTGTGTTACATTTAAGCTGCGAGTGCTACCAAAGAAATGATATGCTGCTGCTCAGCCGTGTACACATCTTTTGGGTTTTATATATAGGATTAATGAAATATTGGAATGACAAATCCTTGCTGAGTAAATGACCAGAAAAGGTTATTATTGTGTGAGTATATAAAAGATTATGGTGGGGAGGAGTCACCTCCTCTTAAGGTGGAGAAGGAAGGGAAACACAGAGAATCTCTCACTCCAGATAACAGGAAAAAGGACAACTTTCAGGTGTTGGTTTAGAAAATTATTATAAATAATACACGCAAACAGAGCAGAAAGCCCAGCAAAGATGTTGCAGAAACTTTGCTCACTGAAGCCTGTGTCCCCCCTATTGTAGAAACACAGAAAGACACTAAGAGCTCTGGATGTCCTGGGAAGGCAAAGCTTCCTGAATGCCAGGCCATGGGAAGCAAGGGTCACAACTGTGTGCATTTTGCCTCCACTGGTTCTGCAGAGCCTCAGCTTCTTCCACACCACCAGCCTGGAGGGTTTGCAGAGTGGTACCTGCAAGCTTTGTAAAACAGGGAGCCAATCTTTTCAGGCAGTCAGAACAAGGCACTTATTTGTTTTCCATTTTGTGACAATCTTTGATAAACTTTCCAATCTGGGTTTCACCTGTGATGTGGTAGAATGAAGTAGTTTTTCCTCATCTGTAGCTTGGTTTCTGTGTGTGATTTTTGGAGAGAGCTGACTCACAGAATACATATAGTTTCCATTGGAGATGATGAAACTGGACAGTGTGTCAAATTCCCTAATTTTAAGTTGCCTAGCATAAGAGGTAAAATTCAGTTGAGTCAAAGTGTACGGTAGATATTCCCTTGGAAAGCCATGTCACAGAAGTGAAAAGGTTTCTAACTGTTACTGTTCACCCTGTCCTAGTTGCACCCTGATTTTTGATGCATCAGTGACACTTTTTCCAGGAAAGGATTCCTCACAGCATGCAGCAATGGGAAGCCATGTACATCTCACTGTGGGCATCTATATCTAGGCAGATTTGATCAGCTGTGTAGGTGAATCTCTGGAAAGCTCATAGACACTGATTTCTGGCAGTTTGTCTCTCCCTGAGAAGATCTACTAGCTGCTGACAGAAGTCTTTGCACAAAAGGATTTCACTATTGCTGCAATCATCTTGACTATTATTGTTCATACTGCAGTAGTAACCCCAGCTCCTCCGTAATTTCAGCCCAGGGAAATGACTGTGCTCTGAAGTTACTAGGATGGGGACTCTAGCAAGCCTCGTGAGCTGTAAGGAGTTTTCTACATTTGGTTGCTCAGGTAGAGTACTGACATTATCCCTGTTTGGTTTGGGGTGGGTTTTTTTGGTTTGTTTTGTTTTGCTTTGTTTCTTTAAAGCTAAAATACCCAGCTGCTCATGTATTCCTGCTCCATACAGGGTAGAGGAAGTTCAAACCCTACTGAAAGGAGAATGAGATTTGCCATCGACTTTGGGACTTTGATGTTCCCCCATCTCTGCAGCCAACTCCAATTTACAGAGTTTTTCTGATAGACCAGTTGTACAAATGGCTCAAGTGTATGAAAGAAATCTTCCCATCTACCTTCTCTAATCCTACCCCCTAATATTATCTTGGCACTGTCCCTACCCATAATCATCAATGTATTTATCCCTCCCATTGTGCCATTATACACCATGTAGTTAAACCTCAGCAGATTCTCCAGCCCTGCCTGACTCTTTCATAAAACTACTTTTCCTTGGAAAACAAGCTAAAACCTAATCCAAGGCAAAAGATAAAGAAGGGAGCAGCAATCAGAAGCATGGAGTGTCCTGCCCTCCCTTCCCATACCCATTGCCTAAGTCACAGCACAACTTGCAAGATTGTACAATGTCCAAACTACTTTTGTAAAAATAGCAGACAATTCTGTAAAAATAGAGCAAACTTCACCCCTGCTGAGTGCATCAGAAGAGACCACATCACAAAAAAAGTCAATGTTTTTGCTTTAGCAATGGTTTTCTCCAGGCTACTGTATTGCAGAAGAGCACAGCAGTATCCTCCAACTCTTGTCTTAAATACCATTGCAAATCAATTACCTTTCAGGCCATAAACTTCACTTAAAGAGACAGAACACAACCAGACATCTCCTGGTAACAAAACCAATTATACTGATGCTTGAGCATCTTAAGTCTCTCTGTATGTGTGAGTGCATGTGTGTGTGACTTGTGACTGGGGGGGGAGGACAGAAGGAAGTTGTCTTGAACTGCATGGTTTGTAAACAAATCACAAACATATTGATAGCAAAGTTAATCTCCAGAGCACAGGCAGCCAGCCACTGTGGGGGAAAGGATGTCTGAAGGACAGGAAATAAGTACTTCCTCAGAAAAGCTAGGAGTGAGAAAACAGCTGCCCCCAAGCACCACCCTTTAGAAACCAGACATTTCTGATTCCAAGACAATTCGTAAAATACAAATACAAATCATCCAATTCATTCCCTCATACAAATTAATATTTAATGCCCAAATAATGAATCTTTCAATAAATATTTAATGCTCAGACACCAACATATATGGCAGAGCAGACCAGGGCCTCTAGTAATTTAAGGCAATTGAGTTTGAACAATAGTGGCTGTTCAGAGGACCAGATAATGCTAATTAGGATGTGGCAGAAAGAAAAGGACCCTGTCACAGTGACAGTGTTTTGGGTCCTTGTAAGCTCTCTGCAGAGCAAGCAGGAGAGTGGCTTCTGTGGAAATAAGCCTAGCATAGCTTTTAGCAACTTTGCATTTTTCTGTCTTATGCCAAAGAGCTGCTACCTGCAGGCCGGGTTCTTGGCAAAAAGCACATTTGTCATGTCCAAGGAGCAGGTGCAAGGCTGACTGGTAACATCTCAGGAAGCATCTGCCCATGAACAGACCCACTCAGAAATTTAACACTACCCTCTCCGCGTCTGTCTTTCCAAACCCTAAAGAAGTCTTTTTCCATGGGTCAGATCTCTGTATTCCCACTGCTGTAATGTCCACACTTTCTATACCATTTCTCTACTGCTGCTGAAGAACATGGCACCGCAAGCACATCCTGCAGATCCTTTTCTTCTTGCAGATAGAACATCCAGACTTTCCAGTAACTGTGCTAAGCAGGTACCTGTTTTCCTTGATGCTGCATTAACCCAGGGTGAAATCCTCCAGCACAATAGTGCACTCTGATGGCTGGACTAAGTATGGATGCTGAAATAACACAGCTACCTCAGGACAACTGGAAAATGGGGAAATGCAGTTATTTCTCCAGCTTTTGGTAGAGACAAAAGTTTGGTTTTTGACTCTGGACAGGCTACTCTGGCACTCCTGACTGGATTCTTTAAAAACATCACTTAGACATTTCTAAATAGCTCCTTGTTTCTTGCTAAGGGAGATCTTGAGTGTGGAAATAGCCCTTGAAAAAGTCATCTTCGGAAGAAATTTTGTCTTGGACAGAATGGAGCAATCCATCTTCTTCTTACGTGGGGTATGACATCACCTAAGGTGGTGTCATTTGAAAACAAATCATTCCAACAGCCTCATTTTGCAAATAATACACACTAGAAGCAGCAGGTGCCTGGAAGACAGAGAGCTGCCACTGTACTTTCTCCTCCTCCTCTTCTAAGGTAGATCTTCTAACAGATCCACAGATTCAAAAGCCACACATGTGAGTGCCATCAAAACTCAAGTCAAACCCCAAATCCCCTGAGTTAGCCCACCCACACCAGAAGACCTGCTTTTGGGTCAGGTCAGAATAAGCCCTTACATCCCCAACAGCACATCAAGCCAGGCACATAGAGCGATCCAGGGTCACCACTTACTTAGCAGCAGTCCCGCAATTCTGTGCAATCCGGCACACTTGAAGATGCTACAGTTCCTCAAACACAGCACCACACATCATTCACAGTGGGATGCAGCTGACATGTGCCCCCATTTCTGTGAGGATCTGCATTGTTCTGCTAATGCATCTCCGCTTGCTTCTCTCACTATATTCTCCCCCGTGGAGAATTTACTTTCTATCCATGTGAGGTGGTTTCCTCAGCATTTCATTATGTAATGCTCCGGGTGGTAAAGAAACACCTTGCCTGATTGAGTCCCCAGCTGCTGAAGTGGGAATATTGAGCTCTCTGTGGATGTTGAGGGTTCTCTCTGATTTGCAGGATAGATTTTGCTAGTAGGGCAGTTCTGAATCTCAGCTGAAAGATGAGTGAGTGGCCAGGGGTGTGAATGCTATTTTTGGGTAGGGCTGGCTGGTCAGAGCAGAAAGGATAAACGTTGCATTGGGATGCTGGTTTAGACTTCTTTCTTGGTGCCCACAGTGTGCAATTAAATGTGAAAATGTGCACTCAGACACCACACATTAAGAGTTATCACTTTTCAGCTGAGGCTCCATGCCTGATGTGATATGAACTCCTTCACTACAGCAAATGTAAGGTAATTCACCACAGCTTATCCCCTAATAAGAGAGCTGTGTTGCACTGCTTTGCAGTAGACTCTCAGATCACACATAGTTCCCGCCAAAGAGCTAACATGATAACTTGCTGGCCATAACTTGACCCTGTATCTGAGCCTCATTCCCTTTCCGTCTGGGGAAGAAACACAAATTGAAAAGCAAAATCCATAGCTGCCTTGGAACCCAAACATAAAAGCTCATTAAGCAGCTGGTGATATACTATTGTAAGCTGGGTAGGAAAGTCCTACAATGCACAGTGTTTCCTTAACCCCCAGAAGTAGTTGAAGCTATTCAGCATGAACATCTACATGGCTAATGCTTTCTGACTGAAACAGACTCTTCTGCAGTATAAAGGCCTCTAGCCCTTAGCCTCTAGCCCACTAGACAGTAATGGAGTCAAATGGAAAAACAGAGAAACAGCAAACTTCTAGGACTGTGTTTGCATCTCACCCCACCCCATATTGCAGTAAATTTCTGTAATCTATGACCACAGTGCTGAAGGTGACAGCATTGGGATGTTAAGGAGTGCTGATGGACTGTCAGGCATAACCAAAACTTGCAACAGTGGGGCAGGCTAAAATAAGGAAAAAAATTCATTGGGAAAAAATCAAATTATGTCCGCTATCTGGAGGGGATGACCTGGAATATGCTAAAAAAACTGAGTGGAATTTGCTGCCTGAGTACTGGGAAGCTTTTTGCAACCATTTGGAAACTAACTGAAGAAAACCAGCTCAATGTACAGCTTCAGGTAAGCAGGCTAAAGCATGTGCAAGGCTCCTCCTTGACTAAGGGTCCACTAGAGACCAATTAAACCAATTCCCTGCTTTCGAAGCAATGGAGGCCATTTATTCCCTGTGGCAGACAAATGCTGCCGTGGCAGCAGATAACTAAGTGGATTTAGGGCATGCTTTCCCTCCTGATCCTTTCACCAGCCCTGTACTATCCCTGCACTCTGGCCAGACAGAGAGCTTCAGTCTTCTGTATTGTCAGCTCATCTCCCCTTTTATTAGCCTTATCAGATTGTGCCATCTCTCCTTGCCCATTAAGAGCACAGAACACTTCAGTGTCCTGCATTTGCACCTGCTGCATACTCTGACCCTCACAGAGCCTTAGAGCTGTCCACTCCTTCCTTTTTTTGCCAGTTCCATGCATGCTCTGACCTTCTGAGTTTTCCAGCTGACAGGCTATGGAGAGACACTCCAGGTACAGCTCTGTCCTCAGGATAGTCCTCAATATCCAACTGAAATACTTCAGAAGCAGATATTTTCAGATGCTGTAAATTGGTGCTACAGTGGAGCTTTGCTGATTTACATCAGTTGTGGATCTCATGATGAGTTTGGATCCTGGTACAACTGTTTAAAATGCCTGCCATCTGCCTATTCACTGGGTTTTGTTTCATTCCATTATATGCCCAATGTTCAAATGTCAGTTTGGGATCCAGATCCGAAGTGAAGGAGAGTGAAGAGAGGTATCTCTGTGAGTGGCACAGGGCTGTTCTGCATCTGTCCCATTTCCTACAACTCAGTCTATCACGGAAACATGAGACACAAATGGCTCTATTTGCTGGCTTCCCAAAGTCATGCAACAGCCTCAGTGGGAATTATCTGCAGTGGTGGAAGGGGACAATTACCCAGCTAATGAAGCACATTTTCCTTTTTCTTCTCCACCATAAAGCTGCATGGAACCTGACTCTCCATCCAGGCGCACAGAGAAAGTGCCGAGCACTTGCAGAATGGGCCCCCAATCAGTAGTGGCAAATGCACTTAACATGCCTGCTGGAAAATGAAATGACTGATACCATGTAATTAGGTCTTAATTATTTATCATTTTTGTTTAATTATTGCCACTTGGAAGTTAACAGGTTATAAAACCCTTGGGCTGTGTTTATTAAATGTTGGTAGATTATTAGCAAGTAAGTGCCATTTCTGAACGTTAATGAAATATCTGTGAAAAGCCCGTGGCCAGAGGCACTCCAGCCCTGCAGAGCCATTGCACAGGGGAGGTACAGGAGCTCAAGGCTAATTATGCCTCACAGGCAGGGCCATGGGCAGTGAGAGAAGGGCAAAAGTCAAAAGTACCATCACTAGTTTGCACCTAGGTGGATATCTTGCTCACTTGTCTATGCCTGACACCATCTGTCATACAGGTCGGTAAATGCTCCTGCTGCTGCTCCATGCAACATGTCTATGCTTGGATTTACCCTGAGCTTCTTTCACGTCATTGTAGTGGTGGGATAGGGTTGGGCCATCGCTATTGTTCAAAAAGCTACTTTGAGATAAGGTAGTCTGCACCTCTCCCTGTGTGCTGGGGAAGGGAAGCTCTGACCAACAGAAAATGACCAGACAAAATAAATATCCTCAAAATGTAATGGTAAATTTTGCAAGGGAGAGCTTATATGAGATGAAACCTGAACATTGCTGATTGTTACTGGTTTTAAGATTTTGAAAATTGAACTCAAAACACAATGATAATGCTCCAGGAGCAATAAAACACCTGTTGTGTTTCAAAATGTGTCTCTAAAAAAGGAAGTAATTATTTCTCCCTGTTTAAAGCACTAAAACAAGGAGCAATTTTTCCTTTTCTATGGACACAAAGATGCGACATCCCATTCTGTGAAAGCTGGAGATTACTCGAACTTAAGCACAATCTACAAATATCATAGACACTTTTGCTGATCCAAGCCTATAGTACTGACCAAAGCCACAAAGGAAGTCTGCAGCAGAACAAGGCTTTGACCTTATTTCCCCTTCCTTAGGCTCATATCAAGGATGCAGTCTGCCTCTGCTGAACATAACCCTAAGCCTTTCTGCTTGCCTTTAAATGAGATAGCCCTCCGAACTGCACCAGAGCTGGTTTCCCAGTTGTTCTTTACCCTTTCAGAAAATACAGGTTTGGCAGGGATGTCTTTGCACTGATCCTGTCCTCAGTTCTTCCTGCACTGTCTCCACCCATGGCCTGGGAGCAAACTAGCGCCAAGGGATTTGCCTGCAGATGCCAGCAGTACACCTGCCCTGCTACTACCAGCTGCCAGTTCCTAAATTATAAATGGAAGGATATTTCATCAGAGCATTAAAGGGTAAGAATTGTCATTTTGTACTAACCAAAACTTTCAGGAAGAAGACAGGCTGTAAATTATTTAGGGGAAAAGTCACATTTTATTCTGTTGGAGAGTGTGATGGGGAAAAGAAGGTATATTTTCTTCCCTCTCTCTGTGGGGAGAAAAACTGCACAGGAGGAAGAGCTGCTTGTTTACCTAAATGACTCCCAGTGACCTCCCAGTTCTCCTGAGTATTATAGAACTCCACAAAGCCATTATTCCTGGGTGTGAAGAGAAATGGATGTCTGGTCTTCCTTTCCCTTGGAAGGATGAACTCAAGGAGTTGCAGAGAGGTTTTCTTGCCCCTGCTATGAAAACGGGCTTTGTGCCCAAGGACACATAGTTAATTGCAATTCTGCCAGGGGAGAGTTCAGCTCTGGACTGTCTTGGCCTCCACCAAGCTGGTTCATTCCCTTTGCACTTGGGTAGCCACAAAAGTTCTTCCTTCTCAGAGATTCACCAAAATGCTCTTCAAGACACCTGCCTAAAGTTCAGTCAATATATCCCTCCTGGTTCCAAAGCAGTGTAATTTCTGTGGAACAAACAGCAAAATTTCTGTTCAAACTGATTTCACAAAGGGGGATGAGATTTCTCTTTCATCCTTTCCTTGCCTCTACTTTCCTCCTCAGTCTGTGTGAGGGGATAGTCCCTGCTCCCCTCTTCTGCAGGACCCTCTGAGGTCCCTTTATCTCCTGCCTGGGAAACACCTGCACATCCCAGGAAGGTGCCAACCTCATAAACATGAAAACCCTCCTCTATTTCCCCCCCAGACCCTCCAAGGAGAGTTAAATGCAGAGATTATTTTTAAACCCAACCAGCAGATTAGCATCTAATTTCACCATTTTTATGCTGCCGATGAAAGATGGGCTGGGGAGAAAAATGTTCCATTTTTTCCCATTTCAACACCGCACCAGGCTAATTAAGAAGCTGAGGTTAAAAAGCTCATCATAAACTGAACAAGTTCCAACCCAATTTCATTAGGATGCCAGGGCTTCATTGATTTAGGCACGATTAGCTATTGTGAAATGGAAATGATGCCATTAGACTCATCTCCCCTTGCCTCCTGTTCCCCCCTGCTTCCCTACGCCTCCCCACACATCCACCTCTTGCACTAAGCCCGGCTGGCATGCTCAGCCGAGGCACAAAACTGGCTCATTTCATTACGGAGAGTTTAAGCAAAAGAGCCAATCAGCGTTTATTCGTCTGGCTGCAGCTGGAGTCAGCTCATCAAACAAATTAACAGGATTTTCATGGAGGGTTTTGGCCAACACACCACATTTCACTTGAAGTTGACTAAACAAACCTGGGCTGTGTTTCATCAGAGGAGGGAGTAGGGAGGATGGGGAGGGATGGTGATGGGACACTTAGTAGGGAGAGGCCATCTTCCTCATCCCACTGGACAGGGGCTGGGCAGGTGCTGCTGTTCTTGGCCCCTGCTGTGGTGGGGGCTGCCTGGGCAGGAAGGGTTTGGGGCCAGGAGCAAGGGGAAGGGACCAGCTCTGTTCTGGAGCAACAACAACTGCTCAAATGTCTGTTCGTGAGCTACAGGGAGGGATTCAACCACTGCACTGAGGCTCTCATTACTGCTTTCTGTATCTCCCCTGGCTCTTCACCCTTCTCCTGCCCTTCTATGCACTCCATCCTCTCCTTTGTCCCCACATGTGTTCTCAACCTGGAGGGATGCAGCTTTCCCATGCTGTGACCCCTTGTGTCTTGCTCCCCTGCTGCAAATACAGGTGGCAGTAGCAGGAATTAGGGCAGGCAGAGATGGGGCAGGTCCAGGCACCAGTGCAGAAGGGCCAAGATCCATCACCCTTGTCCCTGTCTGGCTGAGATGGGAGGCAAAGGAAAGGCAATTTGCTGAGGAGGGAGAAGAATGTTTTTAGGGGGAAAGCAGAGAAGAAAGGGGCAGCAGGCTGAAGGGGAAAAAAAAGGGAGAAGTCAACTTGTATGCAAAATTTCCCAAATCTGTGAGAGTGTAAAATATTCCTGGAAAATATAAAACAAGATCTTGGCCCAGGGGTTAGCCACACTCCTACATAAAGGAAAGTTCATATAGCACAAAACCATGCTATTACTGATATATATATACACACACACACACTTTTGGCAGCAGTTTGTGCATTTACTGAATAAGGCAGAATGAAATTGGTTCATGAAGAAGAGTGCTTCCAGCTTCAGTTCCAAAAAAGGGGTAAAATACTCAACACAACATGATCTTGCTCAACTTGATTTTTACTGCTAGGTTGTTGGCTTCAATCCAGCACACAAAAGTATGAACATTGAGGGATGCACTGCAAGCCAGACCTGCATCTGTGGCTGAGCAGTTGGGAGAGTAGCACCAAGATCACTTAGATCTAATTAGATCTAGCAAATCTGTCTGTTCTAAGGCTTCTCTCAGTCTGCTTTGGAAAAGTCAGAGTTCAAACCCTCCAAAAACTGGGTGATTTATTATTCATTTATTGTGCCTAGAATTGCTGGAGAATTTGATAACTATAGTATCTAGGTCTATTACTTAAATATACTCTAAGGTTTTCATTCAGTTAATCCCCAGGAGGAAAGAATGGCCACAGTTCCTTGTGTTGATTGGCTTTTGGGACAATAATAGAAAATTATTTTGGGGAGGGTGTCCTTTTTTATCTAAATCCTGGAAAATCGATCCCTCCTGACCAAAAAGAACTTAAAGAAAGTGAACACTCCCAATTCTGTCAATTATCCTCCACCAATTATCTCAGGAGACCCATTTCTCACAAGCCCATTCAGTGTAATCTTAGCAAACCTGTTCTTTTTCCATCAGACAGTGCAAGAACACAGGCACAATTAGTGAAACCAAAAAGGCAGCTCAATGACATGCACCCAGCATATGGGTGACATTCACAGTTCAGTGCCTCTGGGAGGTTATTGAGACAAGAAGTCCACCAGCCTCCCTTCTTTTAAGAAAGTTATTTCCCCATGCAATAAAAGCATCAGTTGCCATGTAAGCCAGTCAGTCTGTAAGTCATGTAAGTCAACTCAGTCAGCCAGGCCTGATTTTTTTCTTTTCCGTCTGCAATGTAAGCTATGTACAGCTACCTATGTAATGCAATATTTATCAACCAGGTACAGGTGAATGACTGTCTGACATGATTTCTCCAAACCATTGGATACTCGTGAAGGCTACCAGCATAAATGAGTCAATATAAATGATCAATATAGCAGGACATATTAAACTTTTGCATAACTCAAAGATATGAAGGAGCTTTGATCAGGAAAAAAATTTATTATCTGCACATCAAAGCAGTGGCATGTCCTCCTGTAGAGACTTTTGCCCTGCCTTGCAAAGACATGGAGTAGTCACCTTCTCCCATGTCTAAAACATGAGTCTTTAGCTGTTTTATTTCCAGAGCTCCAGGAATGCATCCTGTGTTGCTGTGCAGCTGTATTCTCCAAGGATATACTTTGCAAGTATGTCTTCAGGTGTTTGTCAGTTTATAAAAATAAAATAATAATATTAAACATGTTAGTGAATCTGAGCCTTGTGTTTCCTTTCCTGGACCGGGTTTCTAAAGCTCTTTGTTGTTCTTCTCTTTCCATAAACTTGTCTGAATACAGGATTCCTGTGTAACAATTTCTTAGCTTTCCCAGGACTCTTTTAGATAGAGAGGAAATGCAAACTATAAGGGTAAGGTGGTGTCAAATTTACTGGGTTTCTGTTGCTGGTTTTTGCATTGATCTGTGCTTCGCAGATGAATCTCTTTTTCCTCTCTCCTTGCTCAGCCTCCTGTTTAATTTATAGCTTAGACTCCGTGGGTCAGGAATTTTATCTAACTAGGTGTTTTATACATAGCCTAGCCCAACAAGGCCTCAACCTTGGTTGTGGCCTCTAGACACTATCACACTATAGATACTAAATACTAAGTGCTTTCATGCATGCTGCTGGGTGTTGAATAGGACATCTGTCTTGGCTCATTAAATGCAGCACTCCTCTGTTTTTCCAGGGAATGTTTCACCTTGAGAGAGACCTCCCCACTCCCACAGTGAGGCAGAAAAAAAGAGGAAAACATAGCCAAGGCTGAGCTACAGATGCCTCCCATGTGGAGGAAAAACCATGATATGGCATTTTGGTCCATTCCTCCTCTCTCCTTTTGCCCTTCCCCTTTCTCTAAACAACCATGTTTCTGAAGGGGGAATTATCTTCTTCAAATCAAAGCAGAGGGTAACCTGACTATTTCTTGCAGAGAAGTAATAATTAAGGCACTAGAAGGATGCAATCTGCATACATTATTGCAAGTTATGCCAACAGAATGTCAACATTTGTGTCATAAGTAATCTTGAGCAGCAATTACTCTGTGCATTGGTCTGGAATCCATCAACAGAGCCAGTGGTACTAATTATAGGGGAGCTTCTCCTCCACTGCAGGATGGACAGAGGATTACAAAAAAGGATCGATGTGCAAAAGAGATCACCTAACTAGACCACTGTGAATATGCGGCTGAGGGAGAGCCTAGTATCCTAAAAGGGAAACACCCGCCTTTTGCTATTGAAGAGATGAACATTAGGTAAAATAAATCAATGATGTGCTTGCTCTCAGCTTGGTCCACTGGCAATGTTTTCCTGGCAGGATGCAAACTGGGTGGGAAGATCCTGGAAGAAGGTCACTACAAATACTACAAGTCATGATTAAGAGGTCCTGACGACTCATTAGTAGGAGAAGACACCTTGACAATAGGGGAAGCAGTACATTTATGATATTCTGCAGGATTTCTCAGTCCTGGAAAGGTAAACATTAGACTCAGGATGTTCTAGCAGTACAGTCTAAGACTCCATTGTAAATAAAGCTGCAATAAGATTCAGATTTGAGGCGTCCCTTACTTTCCTTGCTTATTTGCACTAAGTTTTGATACTACTCACTCAAAACAATTCCTGGCAACACTCTAAACACAATGTTATATTGGTATCATAGAAAGTAAGATGCTCGGAGAGATCTTAACAAAACATTTCCCTCTTTAAGTCACCCTGCCCACCCTTCCTTCAGGGAAGGGAGAAGAGATAAAAATCCTGTGAAATTTACTGGGGAATATCTTCCTAACTTCATCTTAGATGTAGTGTTGTTAACCTGATAAGTGCATATCTCTGTAAGGTATGAGCTCTCTTTCTTTCCCAAAGAAAATTAATCTCTCCTTCAGCTCTGTAAGGCTAACTCTGAGAAATATGCATCTCCATCATGCCACCAGTCACTCATAACTGTACATGCTCACACTCACCTGCATCAAAGGGGACAGGGCTTACACCAAAATGTTCCATATTGCCTTTTTACCAGCCTGGAAACTTGAAGTTTGACCTGAAATTTTGCCTTAAGAACAGCTCCTGAAAAGATATCATCAGGGAAGACCAGCTGGTGTAAAATAAAGATGTCTTCATCATCTTTGTAATTTCTGAGGGACAGCTGAAAAATGCAATCTGTGGTGTTTTAAATGTAACTTTTGATAACTTTGGAGACAATAACAGTCAATGTCTAGCAATTTTAGACTACTTTTTTCACTTTTTCCTTTACTTAGACCTGGGGAAAAAAAAAGCATAAGGAAGTTTTTTTTCTTGTATTACTAACTTCCCAGACCCTAAAAAATTATATGAAGAAAGCCTGGGATTTTTATTTCCGGGAAGAATATTCACATATTTTGTGCTTTTCCACATTTTGCTTCCATATGTTTCTCTTCCTTGTTTTATTATCTATACATGAAGAATATATACTCTATGGCCAACACTTTGATTAGAGCCAATCCTTAATCTGCCCACTCCACGCTGACTCCAACCACTTTGTTAACTTGCCCTGCATTGCCCACTGGTTAAACAAAAAGTATCATTTACTGTCTCTCTTCACTCCATGCCTTCCACAAATTTGCCTACTATCCTGCAGATATGCCGAAATCTTCAAGATATCCCCTCTGCTATCATTTACTTTCCTCATCCACTTCTGGAACCTTTGTAACCTAAACCTCTATCTGTCTTTTGACAACATATGCCCACTACCTCTCTCTGAGGATGCTGGCAGAGATACTCTCATTTATACTGAAAACCCATAGGTTTATTGAACAGGATCATGCCCATGAAGAGTATCTTCCTGAGTTACCACCCACTGAACAAGTGTCAGATGGTCTCCACGGTCTGCTCTGAATGGTCTCTGATGCCCAGCACACTAAGCTCTCTGTGTTTCACACATGCCTGCTAACTGGAGCTTTCCTGCCAGGTACAGCAACGCTCCAAGGCCCTCACGCCTCCCCAAGGCCTGGAGCTCACAAAAGTTGCATTTTGTCTTAATACTCTGTCATTAAGTGGAGTTAAAAATAAAGCCTGTCAGAGCCTCACAGCCTGCAGGGAAAAGGATATTAATTACAGCAGGCAGAGAGTGGAGTGGAGCTGCCTTGAGTGAGAAGTCTTCCTGCTGAGCTGTCACCTTCTCTGTGTCACCAGCAGAGCTCTGCTTCGGCGCTCACACAGAGCAGAGGTTGGCCCTGATACCTGCGAAATGGCAGGACAGGAGGAGCCAGCAAAGGGATTTCGTTACTGGCTCTGACAAGCTCACTGGCACTAGCTTCCCTGCCTACAAACCAAACCTCTGCAGCGCTTGATGCAGGGACATGGATGGAGGGGTGAAGAAAGGGCAGCGGTGGCAGCTACAAGGGAAGAAGCTATTCAGGCACCCAAAATAAGATTCATTGCTAAAGCCTTCCAGGCTTGGGATTTCAGTTATAGGGACAAAGTGGGTCATTAAGGACCAAGTAGACCTTAGACTCAGCAGAAAGGGGCACCCAATTTTCCTCCAAGATGTATGAAAATAAGATTGAGCTGCTAAGGGAACACAAACATCAAAATATTAGTACCATCTCCACCTCATAGCTTCTTAGCAAAGGATATACGTAGTGCTACATTTCCTTTTCTTCTAATGGATAAATAAACATGAAAATATTCCTTCAGAAGTTAGGTTTAGCCCTGACTGCTCAACTATTTGCATAAAGTATATCTAGGACAGATATATTCAGTATTGAAGTATATGTATATATGTCTATATTCATGTCTATTGTATGTTTAGAGGGAAGATGTCTTGTCTGAATAAGCCATTACTTAGTGGGGTCATAATGGGGACCAGCTCCCCAGCTGGGTCTTCACCTGGTAAACTGGCTTTGTGGGATGGAGGGTAAGGGCAATGGGGAATATCTGAGTGAGCCAGAGCACCCTGCACTTCTCACAACATGCCTCCATGATCTAAATAGCCCCTAAACTTTGCTGGAGGGGACAACAGAGGGAGAAAAATAATAAAATGAAAGAAAAAGAACACCAGGAGCCAAATATTGTGAATTGCTGTTTGAATCTTTAGCTGGGTGAATCAATCAAGCTGGCAGTGCAAGCCCTTTTGATGGGAAGGCTCCCAAAGCCATCAGCTGAAGGGTAACGGCAGGGGGACAGTGCCGTACTGATGCTGTTGTGCCAGGATGTGCTGGCATCTACTACTTCTTTGTCAAAGCCTGACTTTGCCCAACAAATCCATTGACAGAGAGCATCTCTGTGCGCCAGTGTCTGACAAACTTGGCAAGGGCTCTCCCTCTGCTAGAGAAGACTTGAGAGTTCACTTGGAGGGCACTACAACATCCCATCCCCATCTGTGAAAAAGCCCTCCACTGCTCTTTTCAGAGCACTGTTGAGGAGAGAGGGAAATGAAAGAGAAGAGTTAAGGCACAGAGGCTGGTCCTTGAAACCAGCAGGAAAGAGGCAGTGAAAGAGCTTAATTAATGGCACATCAGAGTTCCCCAAGATGTGTGTCTAACAAGGCCTTTGCCTGGCACTTTAGCTTTGCTTGTAAAAAGTTAATGCAGGCAAAATATAAGCAGAAGGCTGTGTGAAAACAGGAGCCAGCGTGAGCAGATACATCCTGATTTAATTCTCTCCTTTGGATGACAGCCCTCTGTGCCTCTTCCCCACAGCCCCCTTCTCAGGGACACGCTTATTACAGCTACTTCAGAGAGAAGAAACAACCAGCCAAAAATATAGGGAGAGATCCACTTTTATCACAAACAGTGAATGAATAAAGCAGGGTCAGAGTGTTGACTTAGAAAATTATAGTCTTCCTGGTTCCTGAATAAATCCAGACATGATACCCTATGCCACTCACTTTTACAGAATTTAATTTAGAGCAATTGATTTATTTGCTGTGGACAGGTGAACTCTATAAAGAATTTTTAGGGCAGAATTTACAGTGGGCTTTATCATGCAGTGAGCAAAAGAGCAACAGGAGTCCGACAGGCCTTTTCCAATTCCCATGGGCTGCCCCTCTGAAGGAAGCCAGGGGTAGCTGCAATGAAACACAAGGCCAGCCAATGCTAGCAGTGGAGGTGAGCCAAGGGAGTCTTCAGTTGAGAAAGGCCAGGGTTTGTAGGACCTGTCTGGGATTATGCACAACACAAGTGTTTGCAATATCTCAAGACCAGGTGGGTGCATTTGTTCCTTTGGCCCTGCCCTAAGGGGCTGGGCTTTCTTTGCATAAAAACCTCACATCTTCTATAGGGATGATGGTGTCTGGTTAAGCTTGGTACTTGGATGAATGCAGAAGCTAGAGCTAGGGCACTGGTTGCCAGCTGGTTAGGATACATCCTTAAGAAGACCTTTCCTTAGAAACTCTCTCTTGCTTGTCACCTTCTCTTGAGCTTTGGGGTTTGAACTGTCAGTTCTGGGAGATCTTCCCCATCCTTGTGCTGCAGTTAAAATCAGTAGATGTGTACAAGCTGAAGCCACCGTGATATTAAAAAGAAAATAGGCAGGGGGAGGAGGGGGGGAAGCTTTAAGCAGGAAGGTGCCTTTGGGAAGTGATGAGTTTGACAACTGCTGATTTCAAGGATAAATTGTTAGTCATGTCTGAGAGGGTTTTTGGTTTCAGAGAGCTCAGGGTGCTTCAACATCTATACCTTTTCTGGGTCAACTTCTATATCCTTTCTGGGTTTAGCTGGGTCTCCCTAGCACACAGGAGCAAGACTGGTTTGTTTCCTATGCTCTGTGTTTTACAGCTCCTTAGGGAAGCAGATAACTGAGACAAACAACGTTGGAAATTTTTCCCAGTTGAAGGGTTAACTGGAACAATCAATAAGCAACAATACCCTGACTTTTGCTTTTGATTGACTTTGAACAGCACAGCCAGTGTTTGGATGTGACACAGCCACAGCTGTGAAAGCAGCAATTGTTTTGTGCAAGTCAGTGAGAACAAGTGCCCCAGCACATAGAGGTGGGTGCTGTCTTCTCCGAAAGGCCTAAGGCTGAGAACCTGATTTTGCTGTGAAGTTTGAGGTGGCAACACTGCTCCTCTGAGCTCTCTACTCAGTTGAGTCAAATCAGTCTCCTTAAATAACTAGAGGCTAAATAACTAGGCTAGAGGGGGAGTTTCACACAATGCCCTAAATTGCTAGATCATCGGTTGATTTCCAAGCACTTTACCAAGGTCACTGTTACTTTGTTCTTGCTAAAGAAACTGAGGCACAAAGAAGTCAAGTAAGCTGCTAGACAATATTTAGCAGTTTGAGAAGGAACAAAAATAAGGCCTTGCAGATTCCAGACCTCTCATTGTCTACACCATAGAGCATATCCAAAACTAGAAAACTGGCCAGAGACACAAAATTAAGTTTATACTAATTCTAAGGTTTAACAAATGAAACAAAAACATGCCAAGAACTGAAATATAAGGAGGCTCAGACAGCATCTATCTTTCTTCAATGCTTGTAAGGAGCTGAAGTTGTTACTGAGGGAGTCTCTGTGCAGAGATTTATAGACTGAAATCCAAGTAGAAACACAGCTGCAAAGCACTTCCTTTCTTATGGGGACATTACCAGCAGAAAGCTGGTAATGGCCAACTTGTTTCCACTCCAGTGAAGTGGTCTTCTATGTGAACCCTGAAACATGAGCCTGCTCTCACAGCTGAGCATAAGTTGTGAAGAAGTCTCTGACCTCCCTCAGACAACCAGGGTGGCTGATGTACCTTTTACTGGTAAGGGGGAATCATCCCTAAATGCGGGTGCCTGCAGGTCCCAGAGCTCCCACCTTATCACTGAGGACCCTCAAAAGAGCTACCTGTTTCCCAGTATCTGATGGTTTCAAGAGTTACTCAAGTTTCCAGCTCAGGTTTTAAGCTGGGCCTGGGTGTGTGCTAGTTTAGATAAGACTTAGCCAGAACAGAAATTTTGGCTGCAAAATACTGGTATTTATGAGCTCAGCAGCATGCAGTGAGAGTGAATGTGACATACAGAGACCAGCCGGGTACAGGAGACACAAAGCATCTGTGTGAGCGCTTCAGGAGAGCAACAAATGAAAAACAAAGCATTAATGTGACCCAAGAGCAGACTACTCATGGGTGTTTTTCAATTACAATAGACTATTATAAAGGGACAATGTTCTGTTATTTACAATAAATTTCATCAATTTATAAATCTTTCCCTTATTTAAGAAAAACACACAATACAATACAAGCTCCATCTGGCTCTATTTAGACTCCAGGCCTTTATGTTTGTACAGCCAGAAGCCATCAATTACTGTGTCAAGAACAAGGATTTCAAGGCCCTGGACACAGGAAATGAAAAGGAGGCAGGGGAGAGAAGAGGCACAAATGGGAGCCTTGAAAAAGTTATAATTAATTGTGTGGTAAATGATCAACCTGGGGGTTATTAAGCATCCAGGTTTACAGAATCTGTGGTGCTTTGCTGGCTCTTTTGCAAAGCTAAAGCCATGAGGACACAGATATACATGGAGTTTGCAGAAAAGCTGCACAATGGGACTTTCATCTTTGCTTTTGGGAGGGTCACTCAAAGCCAAAGAGATCCTTATGCAAGGGGCGATGCTAAAGTCTCACACGTTTACCTTGCACATCTTTCTAATTCAAGGACCAAAAGGTCTTCCAGTTAGCCCCTTTCTGCTGCACCCAAAAGCCACCTACATCAAATGTGGGTGAGGAGTTCCTGAAACAGCCATGAGCCAGAAGCAGGTAGCCACCAGCCCCACGTTCCATGTATGCATGTCTGAGTGGAGGAGTTTCAGCCCTTGTTTGGTCAAAAAGCACAATACTAGGTGAGATTTGATGCAAGAGCCTAAACAGCAGTATTTACAGGGCACTAGACCAACACTTTAAGCAGAGGACTGAGGAGGAAGATGGCTGAAGGAAGAGACACTGAGATGTCCCCTTTCTTCCTTACCAAAGAGAGGCTAACGGGACCCAAACTTTTGTTTCACACTTTCCTCTTGTGATCAATCCATTAAAAAATATCAGACTGGTGCAACTAAAAACAAATATGCCTCTAATTCTTGTGCTCTAAAGATCTGGCATTAAATACAAGCTACAAAGATACACAAAAGCTTGTACACCAACAAGCAGCAAAACAAGCTGGTGGACAAGTTCTGGTTATTCTCTCACTGTCAACTGGAGGAGGAGGAGGATGGGACTACATCCAAATTCCCCAGTCCTTGAGGTGAATCAAGGCCATGTTTCAAATCTCTATTCCTGGCTTCCTCAGCTGCACAGCAAAAGAGCTTATTCTCTCAGGTGCATATTAAACACCACTGAGCTTCGAAGGGGGTATTATTAGCATGGTCAGCCATGCAGTTCTCTCATTTTAATAACAATCTGGTGACTCATCCATCCCACTAATTTAACATTAAAAAAAAGTGGGTCAGATCCTCTTAATGTACCTAAGAAGAAAAGAAAAGAAAAGAAANAAAATTTTGCTTGGCTTTAACCTTAAAAATCTTACTATCATTCAAAAAATGCATTTTCATCCACAGCTATAATTTTGTCAGTTCATAATGTTGTGATAATTGCTTTCCATGTTCAAAATTGAGACACTTAGAAGCATGAAATTGAATACTAAGGACCTTCTTCCCACTATTGATCTGTATTCCAGCAACATAAAGGGACCCTCAGCCCTGGACCAAGACCCTGTTGTGCTTGGAATGTCTAAGCTCACAACAAAAAGACAATGCCTGCTTCAAGGAGTTACAGGCTACATGTTACAGCCCAGCAATGAGGATCACCATTATCTAGCTAACTACAGACATTGGCCATATAATAAGCCCATACCCATACACTGAACTTTTGTAAATGTATATTTTTTCAGAAGCAAATAGCATTAAAACTATATCATGAATGGTGTCATTTTGCAATGTATTTTTTGTTCTCTTAGAATTTGGTTCCCAAATTCTTTGCTCAAAGAGAAAGCTGTAGCATTGGAAATACTTACAGATATATTTTTGAATGAGGATAAGAATACTGGGTGAAACGTTTTGAACTGCGGTCCTAGAAGCTGTGAAACCTCATGAGTCGGCTTAATCCAAGCTATTGTTTTGTCCCTTGTTCAGATGTGCAAGTTGGCTTTGCTTAAATCACCCCAAACTATTATAGCCCTGGTCTTTGTGGTAAAGGAAGTTAAGCATCTTAATTATATTTTACATAGTGATAGTAGAATGCCTACTTTGAACTGCCAATGCCATTGGAGACATCCTGCCATTGCATCAGTGGAAAGTCCCCTTCCTCAATTTCTGAAGCCAGAGTGAAAAGAGAGAAGGTGAAAGGAAAGCTGTAGCCTGTCCCCATTCCCAGATGCTCCCTTCTCTCTCCAGGGAAGAACTCTGCAGAGAACATCCCACTCCCAGCCCAGAGCATTTCCAAGACCATCTCTGAAGACTGAACAGCAATAACTCAACCTGATCAAAGGTAGCTTCAGTGTGTAAGAGCAAAACACGCTCCAGAGTCTCATGAAAAACTAAAAAACCAGCACTTACCAAATGTGACAAAGGCTTCATGCCAGAATACACCCTTCATCCCTTTAGGATTTTTAGGCCCAGGACATACCTTGCTACTGCATCACATATCAAAAGAGGAGGCAGGTCAGTTTGGAAGAGGAGTTTCACACATGAGCAGTAAACCCAGACTACGAGCTAATCTCTACCATGCAGTGCCTAACCTCTTGATCAGTCTTTGTGTTGCAGAGAGGAATGTAGACTCAAACACTGCAAAAATTCCTGTGATCAGCCAAAGTCAGGCTTTCTTCTCTTTCATGTGGTTTGGTATGGGATTTTGCTTTGCAGGGCTCTGCCCAAGGAAGAACCACAGTTCAAAACCTATCCAGAGAAGGATGTTTTCTAAAAATTTCCTTCAAAGCAGAAGCGTGTAAGCCCTTTCACATCACTGTGTTGTTTTTCTGTTCTATTAACTGAATAAGAGCTGTTGTGAATTGTGTCCAGTGTGAGCAGGTAAAAAGTAAAGCAAATAATGCAACAGCTACATTAGGTCAGGCAACAGGGTAATTGCAGAAAATGCCAAAGAGGAAAGACACATCTCAGGTCAGAGATACACCTTTAAATGTATGGGTGCACACAGCCTGTGTCCCTGGCGGGGCACATGTTGGCTTTGTGGCCAAGTCTTCTTGCTTAATCTACCCACGTGGGAGGCTCTGTGGGGAAGAGGGGTCAGAGGTGCTCAGGGGATGTTGGGCAGCTGCCGGGATCTGCCTCCAGCCAACCTCAATGGTTCTTGCAAGAAGAAAAGGCAGGTTGATTGACTTTTTAAATGTATTCTCTGCTAAATTATTTATTTTTTTTTCAAATCAGACATTTGGGAATATTCTGTGACTGGTGTGGACATTTCCTCTCCATGCCTGCTTGTAATCAGGGAAAATGGGACAGGGCGCTTGCTGAGGTGGTCCCTTTTCTTTTTTTCCTTCCTGTACAGCAGAAAGAACTCATGGTAAGAGGAAAATACATATTAGATGCCTTTGGTTCGAGTCCTATTTCTGCCTCAGGTGAACTCTGTTCCCTTCTTAGCATGCATGATTTAACTTTTTAATGCCTCTGTCTCTCCATTCTAGAAAATGATGGAAATAACTCTTACAAAATGCACCAGAGTTTTCAAACAGAAAATGCAAAGCTTTCTTTGTCTGGGTAGGAACAGCTATCTTCCACGACAATACTGGAAGCAAGCATCATGTAATTCTGGTACCCTGTTCCAATATTGCTTTGTCTCTTCATGTGTTGATGTGCTGTGACAGCTTGTTTTATGTTTATAGGGCAGGTGTTTTGTTACTACATGACTCAATCAGCATGTGGTTATAGCAAACAATGTGCTGAGATACTGTTCTCTAGTGACAAAAACAGCTTCTCTTCTGTAAGCTCAAGGGTCTTTGCTTTGGACTCTGACACTGCAGCAAGTGGTGAACCCCTGAGCCACATGGGCAAATGGCAAGAGACAAAGCCAGTGGCCAAGTGTGGCATGGATGAGTCCATGTCTGCCAGACCACCATCACCATGGGATCTTCTGACAGACTTGCCTGCTACAGCCTTAAGAAAGTACAGTCCCAGAGCAGCCCCATGAGTATGGCTGTGTCTCCTGAATTTTGATTGTGGCAATTAGATGAAGCATCGTGTGCAAGTGAACAAAAAATTCTGGTGCCAATCAGCTTGGCCCAGGTAAGTACGAATCAGATGTGAAAAACACAGGCATGGAGAAAATGTTGGGGGTGGGGTAGAGCAAAATGAAACGGAGAAAATGGAAACCAATGGAGCAATGTTTATAAATAATACCAGTGACACCACAACTGGCCCATATCTCACTGGAAGAAATTTTGATATTCAGATGTACATGATCTGGTGGTTCTGTAAAAGATACCCTTTTGGAGAGGTTTTGGTTTAGGTAAGATTTCTGAGAAGTGAAATTTCCCTACCAGGTCTTTTTAAGGCACATTCTGTTCATAGTTATGACTGCTTAACTGCTTAAATTCAGTACATTTAGCTCAGAGTTGATTGAATGTAACAAAGAACATATTTTGGCCTGTTGACTTTAACACCTATACAGGTTGGTGAGAGGTAAAACCCACCTGCCAAGTTGCTGTTATATATGTTGATTTAAAGCCTGCTTTGCTATATAGAATTTGGATTCTGCCTCATTTACTTCCCACTTGTAAATGAGATTTCACATATTGTCCTTTAAGTTTTACCTCTAAAGCATTTTATTTTATTACTCACGCTTCTGGGGATTCTCACTGAGCATGAGAAAGTCGACTTATATAGAATGTGGGGCTTCTCCGCTTCAGTGTTTAAAATCCTCTGACTGTCCCCCCAGCCACCACTTTCCTCTCCTTTTTTTCTGTGCTCAGGCTTTTGAGCTATAGAAGTGATCAATTGCTTAAATTATTGTAATGGTTTGCAGAGGGAAGGGGGAGGGGGCATGAGGGGATGGAATTAAAACTTGTCCCTCCAAGCTGGGAACTTGGTATTAAAAAACTTAGTCAAATCCATTCTGAAACTGCTGAGCTAATAAATCTCGCAAACACAGCTTTACAGTGGAAAGTCTAACTCAGTTGTAAGTATGTACTGCAGGTATTACTGCAACATGACTAATGGTGAGTGAATACTGCAGAAAAGATGTCTGTGTATATTCATTTGAAGTCCTGAACAAATTTGCTTTGAATCTCCTGGTCTGTTTCTATGGCTGCTTTCCACAAATACTCTAGCAAATGAGCTTTACTAGTGTGAATACTCATCAAAAGTCAATTTGGAACTCAAATAGCTTAATATTTTCCAAAACTGTATTCCAAATTACACACATGAACATGCAGTTCAAAATGGATGCTGGTTCTGATGTGATTAGTTACACAACTTGCCCAATCAGAGATCAGAAATAATACAATACAGCTCATGTAACTATCCATGCAGCTTGGATTTCAAACTTTGAATGTTGGATATTTTCAATGAACTGTTTGTGAACAGCTTAGTAGCTTTGACTCCCATCCTCTGAAGACATTTGTAAATAGCCATTTTAGCAATGAATAGCAGTTGGGAATTTTGCAGTTTGTGAGCGGCCAACTTGCAGGAGGAGAGGAAGGCTGGATTTTTCTAATGAATCACTGGTTATCTGTCTAGGTTTGAATGTCAGGAAGCTCAATACTCCAGCTCTATAGACAGAAAACCAGTAGTAAGTCACATTTTCCACTGAAGTCAGCTGAAAATTCGTGTTCATTGTGTGCTGCGGATTGGCATGTGCAGAGATTTACCCCATCTCTGATGGGAACACGGAGGACTCACCTTGCAACCTTTCCTTGAGAGAAACAGCTGACCATGAATCACTTAACTAAACAGGCAATCCTATCCATGTCACTCTTAATTTAAGAGCCATTGTACCTTAAGCCTAAGGCTGCTGCCCTGTGGGTATATTGGCATACAGGGATAGTTAGTGGCAAATGGTTTCTAATGTTGCTGGCACATCTCAGTCTTCATATCACCTTTCCACCATTTATTCTTCAGACGCTCCTTCTTCTCACAGGCTTTATGTCATGTACTGTCACACCTAGAAATCAGAATATGAATCTGATGGTTGGAAATTAGATATCGATGACTATGGATTTACCAGATGATCTTTTCCGCTGCAGAGAAGAGTTTTGGGATCCTTGTGAAAAAAGACACAAGCCAGGGAAGGTTGGGCTCCTCCACATTTCACAGTGACAGGATGCAGAGAGAGCTTTAAACATTATCAGAAAGCATTTGTTGCTGTTATTAGATGAGAATCAATCCCAGTTCTCAGTGTCACCAGTATGGATTTGCCATACCATGAGGGAAATCCTTACCTGCCCTTCAGTGACAGGTTGACCAAGGCAGGTGCCTGCTGCCTACCATCCATGTGTACTCTTCTATCTCAGAACAGGCTTAAAGCCCTTGAACTCTGTCAGAATAGCGTATTTGTCAGGCAAGAGAGAGAAGACTGACAACAAACACAGACAGCCACAGTCCTAAGTAGATCGAACTCATGGAGAAATTATGTCATTATCATCTAAAATGGTTTTCCAAGAGGAAACTTCCATCGTTTACCCTGAGCTGCAGCTCCAGCTGCATTAAACACTGTTTTCCAGCTCATAAAATGAGGCACAATTTTTTACATGCTGTTTGTGGTGACAGCGTAATCAGTCTTGGTGGGAGCCAGGCTCCAACTGGCCAGGAGCTGCAGAGAGCTCTGTATGAGGCACCCAGTCTTCCAAGTTTTAGGTTTATTTCTTTGGGATTTTATTTTTCCCAGTAAAACTCTCTCTGATT
Source organism: Scopus umbretta (assembly GCA_013400535.1). Lineage (NCBI taxonomy): Eukaryota > Metazoa > Chordata > Aves > Pelecaniformes > Scopidae > Scopus > Scopus umbretta. Next base: position 128,756 of record VZTL01029012.1, read on the forward strand.
CTCCCACCTTTGACTATTCATTTATTTATTTATTTGTTGAATCTAGATTTATTTTGTTCCCCAGCAATTTCAGGTAAACAAAAGGAGACTCACTTCTGGGAAAAGGCAGTTAATAGCCTCACCGAGGGAGAAGCAAATGTAACTTTCCTAAACAAAGCTGCAGGGAGCATTACTGCACACCCAGCAGGGTCTCTGGGGCAAAGCAGGTTTGTTAGCAAAAGAGCACGTACAGCTTGTGAGGTTGGGTTTTTTTTTTCCTTTTTCTTCTCTTTCATTCCAAGAAATACTTGCAGAAAGCAACTCAATGGGAATGTGAAAATAAACCAGAAATTCTACTTCTGCTGAATTTAAACTGAGAAGAGAGGGAGTGATTCTGCATTAACTCCCATATGGAGTAGCTTAAGGTAGCCCCATTTTAAATCAAAACCAAGTGAGCTAGCTTCTTGTTTTCTTTTCTAATTTTTCCCTTCTCTCTTTTAGCTTCTGCTTATTTTAATTCCTTTCCCCACATTCTGGATTTGCATTGTTTCTCCAGTCCAGCTCCAGTTTTGCCTAAGAAATAAAAAAATGAAAACCTGTGGTGTGTTGTACTGTCCTTACACAGTCTGTCTCAAACAAAAGGAACAGGGGTCAGCCCAGCAGAAATCTGGAAAGCAGCCATACCTTACTGCTGCATTGTTTGTTGTGTTTGCATGCATCAAGTGAAGTCTGATCCAAAGATCACTGATGTCAGTAGAAAGATTTCCATTGACTTACAAGGACTGTGGATGAGGGCTCTGGATTAGGGTTGTGATAATGACCAGTCATCTTATCTGGTGAAAAAAGTCAATAAAACCCTGGGCAGTCAAAGTTTGTCATTATCACCTCCAGTCTTCCATCTGTGTTGACACTTGCTCTCTCTCAGATATGGTGGCAGGCTAAAGAAAATGCAGATATTTCTCTCTCCAAGAACCTTGTGCTAGGATCCATGAGACATGATTTTCTCTCTGGAAATTCAATTTCTGAGCCCCTTACTGTCTCAAATGGCCAAATGGAAAAGACAGTAATTGCTGAGAAACTTATTGACTTTTCCTTTTTAATTAATCCTAAGTGGAAGAAAACCTGCAGTTCCCTGTCCAGACAGTGTGTGAGAGAGAGGAGGAGGGAAGAGAGGGGAGAGAATCATAATTAAAATAACTCAAATTAATCTTGGTGAGTGCTCCTGCCACTTCAGTGCTCTGAGTATAAGGGGAAAGCATCATTTTATTCCAGCCTCTTCTATTTCAAATGTCAGCTCGAATGAGGGCCACCAGACAACAGTCCTGTCCCATCTGAAGGAAGGCTTTTCTGGTCACCATAGCATCTGCATCCTTCCAGCCACTGTAGTAGGTCAAAATGCCTCACATTTCCTCTCTGGGAGGCCTGAACATGCATCATATTCAGCAAAATGAAAAAAAATGCCCTTCCCTGCCGTCTAGAGAAGTGGGTGATGGCAAAGCCACTCCCAACCCACGGATGGGCTTCCTGGGTGATCCCAGGCAAGAGAGGAGGCATGAACCCTCTTGGCTCATCTCATTAATGTGGGCTGAGCAGATTCCTATTAGCACTACATCCAGAAGTCTTAGCTAAGGGACGTTTATAAAAGCTTAATGTTTTCAGGTAGGTAGTGTTTTAGGCATGTTGTATTTCTCCAATGAAAATAGCACAGACAGACATAGCTCAGCTGTCACAGGCCCACCTTTCTGCAGTCACAGTGTGACACATTCAAAGCACACCTGAGCAAATACTAGACCCATAAGGTTTGATTGACAAACCAAGTGGTGAGCATGACAGGGGGAGTAAAGAGGTGAACAAGAAACTTCTTCAGACACTACACACGCTGGATCATCTGGCAACACTCAGCTCTTTAGGAAAGCTGTAGGATCTGAATTTTGGCCTGTGAAATAGCCAAACTGGGCCAAACTGCTTGTCTTCAAGTGATATTAATGACAACGGAAGCTGACCTCAGAAAAAAACAAGTTAAGCGGCGAACAGAAACCGCTGCTCAGAAACAGCGCTGATCTGTGTGTACCACAGAAAGAAAAGCTCTTTCTCCCTGCCACTCCAGTGCAGACAGCAGCTACACCCCCTCACACCCACAGCGAACCTGGCCCCGAGTGCATTTCAGAACACAGTTAATGACAAGCACCAACTCATCTGACAATTAATCCTTTCTGCTGGAGAAGGGGCCTCTTGCTATGTTTAGCCTCTTCCACAGAAAGAGCAGCCTCTTGGAGAGAGAAAAATAACCCAGAGACTTCATCCTGGTGCTTGACTTGCACTACACAGCACTCAGAAGGAACAGGACTCAGTGGGAATTTGCATGCTTTGCATTGCAAGTTTGTTTTATAAACCCCCGGCTTCGTTCCCCGGCTCGCAGAGCATCCCAAGCCAATTAGATTACATAACCAAATGAAGTCAATTGCAGACAAGCACAAAAAGCTGCTGTTTGATCTGGGTTCAGAGAAACATCCTCCATCTAGTAGTAGAAGCTAATGAAGGCCGACAGCTCAGGAGGCAAGAGCAATGTTGCTGTGCAGGGCTGGGACTTCAAGGCCACCCCCAGCCTCGGTGCAAGCAAAAGCGTGACTGGACAGTGAATCTTCAGTACCAGCCATGCTGAGCAAGTCAGATCTTGAGAGACCTCTTCTAGACCATCCTTTCCACCCCTGTGCCCCCTTCCCCTGCAGCTTCCCCCTGGCACATGTGTCTTGGTTCTCTCCAAGTTACTTCGTTGTATTTTAGTTTTCTTCCTGCTAGCTGAGAAGTTGCTGCTGGGATTAAAAAGGCATCAGGCAAATCATCAGTATGAAAGAGACACGCTGAGAAGAGAGCAGATTAACCCACTCTGCAGAGAAAACTCCTCATTTCTGGAGTGTTTGTTTTGAAAATGTCACTTCAATGGGTCACAGAATTCATGAATAAAATCCCATCCTTATTTCCATTCAAAAAGGAATAAAGATTTATTACCCAGCCTCACCAGGAAAGCAGTATTGACCCACCGATGAGTCAAGGTCTGCAGCATTGCATGCAGGAATATTTATTGCTTTTAATTACCATAAACTAGCAAGGAATTTGTTTGAATAGATTTTTATTATTATTGTTTTATTGTACTGTGGAAAATCTAAGTGCAGAGAAAAGAAAGACCAAATCGCCAGCAAAGCCTCCTGAGAATATATAGCAATGGAATGAAAGACAGTTTGATGCTGATGGGTTAAATAAAAGGTCACTAACACTCAAGAGGTCTTGGCAGCACATTGGTAAACCTGCTTTGAAGCATCATTAACCCCATTTTACTGATGAGAACAGAGGCAGGAAGTAGCCTTAAAGATCTCCAAGGACAGTATCTGGTATCCCCAGGGGAGGAAATTCAGTATCTAAATATCAGAAAATTTTGTCTCACACAGTTGCTTCTAGTTTGCAAACTGGAACTGGTGAATTCAGAATTGTAGGGATACTCTGACACAAGAAATGAAATTAACATTTAGGGTGCAGCTGGCTGATGCCACCCTCTGAAACCACCTGTGGGATCCAGAGAAATGTGAGCTCCATAGAGTAACTCAAGCATTACCCGCTGGACATCCTTTGCTCAGAGAAATGTGAAGACCACCGCCTCATATCTACATCGCATTCATTATGCATGGGCATTTCTCAGAAAAAAACCTTTCTTGGCAGGCTGTGTTTGAATGCATGTGTGCTGCAGGGCAAGAGAGTAGTCAACAGACTAATGTTAGTCATCATGTTACCTGCTCTGTCTCCTTTCACACAATCCAGCTTTCCTTCCCAGCCAATGGTGACGGGAAGCTTTCAGTCGGAGAAATGTAAGGCAGGCTTGGTGCAATGGCAGGTGATTGACAGGCAGCCTGTGATAATGAAGTCCATTTTTATTTTTTATCTCTTGTCGAGGTACAAGGACTCGGCCAGTGTCCCAGGTAATGAGTGTTCCCTCTCCCTCTCCCTCGCTTGGATATGAAAGTGTGTGTAGCCATGTGTAGCTGTGTTAACACTACATTACTAAAACCAATCCCAGGAGCCTGTTACTGCTGCACACCTCACCGACTCCAGCACTTCCTCACGTTGATTTGCATTCATGCAATTTGTGTAAACAACGCTGTTCGGGGAATATAAATAACTGCAGCCAGGAATGCAGTTTGGCTGCTCGGCCTCAGGAGCTCAGCAGCATCCCTCAGTTGCTGCTGCAGGGCTGGAGCATGCTGCCAGGGGGACAACCCAGCTCCATTCCACGTAATGGAGGATGCTGCTGCACCCCAGCCTTTCTGCCTCCATCCCCAGCCCAAGAAGCCAAGGATGTCCCACTGGAGACTGGTTTTCAAGGGGTCTTTCCGTCCTGACATGAAAAACTGATGAAAAAGCCTTAAAAGAGAGCTCAATTTTTGTGCATTCATGATGCTTACATGTTGGGGCCTTCGGGGAGGTACTGTGTTTCAGGTTGCAGTTATTGGAGCTCTCTCTAGGTGTTGATAGAGACAGGCAGACACTTCCAGAAGGCTATTCAAATTTTTGATGGTCTGATTTACCTATGAGATGGCTGACTCCCTGCTATACGTAGGACGTGTGGGGTGATCATATCACTGCCTCCATTAGGTGAGATAAACCCATATCCCTCAAGCTCATGCACCTCTCTTCCAAAGACGGGCTCAGGATTTGTAGTGTTCAGCCCAAATTCAGTTAAACAAGAACTCCAGCGTACACCCTGCTCACAGGTATCATAAGAAGAAGTCTTCAGTGTGAAATCAGGTAAAGCTCTGCCTGTTTCAGATATGCTTTGACCCAAGCTGAGAGATCTAAAGCCCAAAGAAATGCTCACATGCACATGTTTGAAGTGAAGCTGCTATTGATCACCATGCCGTAGGGATAGCATACTCATGCTTGACCACCATAATTTCCTCATGATGTATTTGCTTCATCTCTCCTTGACTTCTGCAGCAGGGGCAATCTCTTTAGAAGCACCACCTGGGAACTTCATGTTAATTAGTCATAAGCTTACATAAAACTCTCAGGTGGAGGCAACTAAACCAGATCAAGTATTTTTTTTTTTTTTCACTCAAAGTAAGAACAAAAACAGCTAAAAGCACTAAATATTAAAGGGATTAAAACTGAAATTTTCTGATCTTTTAAGGATTCACATAAAGCCTGGTCTGGAGTTTCAATCTTACATCCAGATTTGGATCCATATCCATATCCATATCCATATCTGCTCCTAAACTTAGCCTAGAAGATAACATGTTTACAATTTTTTTCTCATAAAATTTTAAATTCCAAGAAAATGTGGGCAGAATCTCCACAGATTTCTGAAGTCTGCATCTTTGCTTTACATTTAGGCCTTTCTCAATCCTTTTATTTTTTTTGCTTTTCATCTGAAGTAACTCAGATTAACAACACACACTCTATTTAATTGGCCTCATATGGTTCTATTTTAACATTTGGATTAGAATAATATTTCAGAAAATGACTGCTATTATTTTTTTAACAGATGGTGAAAGATCCACCAACATAGGAAGTGAGTCACAAGTTGTACTGTAAATAATAAATAATAATAATAATAGTTCTGCTGACAGTGTAACAAGGGCTCCGATTTGCTATCACACAGGAAAGCTAATAAACCAAAGTGGAAAGCGCCTCAGAAATCTTTTGTTTTAATTAGCAATGAACAAATTCATTCTGCCAAATGCTGAACCCACTGGAACACTGGTGGCTTTGCATTTTGCTTAGGAGACAATTTGAAACAGAAAGGAGGAGTTGGAGGGGACAGACAAATTCTAATGAGAAAATACAGTACATGCATCTCCAGCTGTGCTTCTTTCAGGGCCATTTCACAAGTAGGAAAGTAAAAAAAATGCTGAAAAAATAATAGTGATTACAATGTGAATTCATGCATGTCTCCAGAGTGGTGGCCTTTGCTTAGTACCAGCCCCCCAGTACAGTCTATTTCCCTTTAAAACACCCATCTGTAAGCATCCTTTCTTATCATATTTACTCATGGTCAGATGCTGCACTTCATCCTGCAGCCGCCTGAGTGGATTTGCACATGTTCTTCCCGCACATGCATTGCACAGGCTTAAAGCAGCTGTAGGCTGTGCATGCCCTGCCATAAAACTCTGCACACTCCCTAAAGGCTGAGGAGAATTGGGGCAGAAATAAGAGGATGGCCCCCAATAAAAAAATTCAGCCTGCTCACAGATGGACTTTTCTGAGGTTCCCCATGATGTGGGTGGGGCTACCAGATAGTGAGATACTGGGTCCAAGCCTAAATTCCTGTCACCTGGTAGATGTTTTTTAATTGGCACAGTCTGGTAGGACTCTCATGCATCTTTGGGCAAGTGGGTGAAGTACAATAGTTTTGGGCCTAAAGAAGATGCTATCATGGCCCTACTGCAAGGGAAAAGGGTTATCATGCAGCAAGCTGTGCTCTACCTGAGTAATACCTATACATCACAGCTGGCTCCAGAGATGTCATTGTCAGAGATATCATTGAAGAGCATCTACTATATCATTTAGATCTAATGGTCTATATAATACCTTTGGTAGCTGGACACCATGGCAATTGATTCTGTAGACAAAGAGGTGAAAGAATGAATGTACACACACAAGACCTTGGCAGAAAAGATTTGGCAAGCTAACAACTCTGAGTCTATGCCATGCCCTCATTTCCTCCATGTCTGTGTGATTGTCATTGTAGTGAATAAAATTTTTACAGCCAGTGAGAGTTTGGGTTGCCTGTTGCTAGTAGAGAAGGTACCAAATATACACAGCACTGCCCACTCCTGTTGTTGGTTCACAGTCACATTGTGGCTTTCTGACACTGGGCTTAAAAAATAAATTCTCTGCTTTTTGAAAAAGCTGGATTTTCTTTCTTGGTTCACATAACAGAGCAAGGAAAGGCAAGCCCAGATTTTAACAGCCCTGCCACCAACTTTTCTTGGCAAAGGAATGATCTCAACTTTTATGCATGGGGGATTTTTTGACAATGTGATCCTCCTTCTCTCCCCAAGATCTCACAAATTCAGAAATTACTTTGGGGGTGAAGTCAACATGAAAAGCATTTCATTGCTTTAGGTCTCTCCAGGCTTGCTTAGCTGCCTCTGGTAGGAGTCACCAGCAGCTTCTAACCCACCTTTGCTTGTCAGAGCTCACTCCATCCATTATCAAGCTGAGAAACTGGAACAGAATGGAGACAAAGAAGAGGTGTTCGCTGTCCACAAGGAGATGTATGGCTGAATTATTGGAAGCAGCCAAGGAAACTTTGACATGTGCCACAGATATCTGCAGCTTCCCCTTCCAGACTACAGAGTGAAGTGGAACTCTACCAACGAGCATTTCCTTTATTAGAAATGACTGATGTCCCTCACATTGCCAGAGACCAGCAATGGACCCTTCTCTGAGCCAGGTTGTCTGACATAGAGTGCCTGACAACATTTTGTAGACAGACAAACATGAATCTTTGCTCTTTCTCTCTCTTTCTTTGCTGTGCACAGAAGCATCTGGACCTATTCCATCATTTGCCTGTCTGTCCAGCTATCTTATGTCTACATAACTACCTACTGCCATAGTACCTGAGTGACTCCTGTATAAAACCGACAGGAGAAAAGAAGTCCCAGCAGACTTGAGAGATAAAGGAAAGGAGGAACAGAGGTAGCCTGAATGAGTTAGGTTTCAAAACAATATCAAGCTGCTGAAGCCTCACTATCGCACAGGTATACCAGGCCCTGATTTGCTCTATCTGTGGAGTACAAATTCTCTGCAATTTACTCTGCAAATTCAGGTTTGATGGGACATCAAGGGCTCAAGCCCACAATGAGCTTGTTATCTGCTTCAGTGATTGAGTGCTTTAGATTTCCCCAGTCAGGACTCATTCTGACTAAATGTAGGTGTCATTCTCTACGTCTGAGTTAATCATCTGGACTCCCTTCATCACCAAAGGAGAGAAATAACACACCTAGGGCATGACTTATCTGACTTATTAGATGTGTCCCTTATACACATCCAGGGTGCAAGTAATCACCTGTCCTGTATAGTTGCTGAGACAGAGAGGAACATACGCTTGAAAAAATTCACAACAGGTTAAGCCTGTGCCAGATTTTGACACTTACCCTATCCTTACCCCAGAGCCTATCTCGGAAGGTATCTGAATTTCTGAATTCCTCTCATAATTAATTCATAGTTAATCTCGAATAGGTGTGATTTTAATAATCATTCAGTAGATCTAATACTGCAGAATTGCCGCACCATTGAACTTGAAATTACTTGAAATGAGACAGCTATTTAAATAATGTCCTCTTCTGAGCTTGGATGTTTGGGTTTTTTTGTTACAGAGATATCCAGAAACAGTAAGTCGCTGTCATGATGTTACACCATTTCTGCAGCCATGTAGCCAAGCCATTAATATATTTTAGTGAGATACAATCTACCTGGGAAGCTACTTGCCTATTTATCTGCAGTTTCACAAATGATACTAAGAAGGCATCTATTGATTGCTTAGAGCTTTCTATTGTAAAATTAAACATATGATAGTGGCTCTTCTTTGTATTTATTAATCAGCTATAATGAAGTAAAATATTAGGCTTGAAATGACTTTATACATTAGATAGTTAATGGTCATCTCAATTAGCTGTACTTCCCCTGCAAATCTTTTTAAGGAAACTATGGGCTTCTGGTCCAAAGTTGGGGACAACATGCATACAATGTGCACTAACTCAGACATTGTACATGTCATGTAAAATACTTCTGGTGTAGCTTTTCTCATTTAACTGAAGCCAATTCTGGAATAAGCCTTCTGCTCTCCTCAAGTTTTTTGAACTTCTCACTGTCAAAATGACTGATAGATAGGAAAGATCTTTAAAATTACTTAACTGAGAAAATGACTAATCATGACTAATAACCAAACAGCAATACATCTGGGGACACATTGATATTCAAGTTTCTTTAAAGCATCTTATGTTGTAGCCATACCTGAGACCCCTTGGAAATAAGAAAACAGAGATTTGTCTTTTCAAGTTTGTTTTTGCCCACACAATTCATATAAATGTCCATATGAACTGGAGGATGAGCAAAGGTACAAGATTTAGGAGTGTCCTTACAATCATTTTGCCTAGGTTGCCTATAAGGATTTCAGTGCCACTTATCAATGGAGATAGGTAGCCAAAATAATTTTAATTTAAAAGTCTCTTATATTGCAGTGATTTGGTTCCATACATTTATAGCATGTTCCAGACATCTTATTTGCTACAATGCCAGACAGTAGAACCACTTTTTCTTATAGCACTGGTGATATATTCCAGCATACTATCCCATGGGATTTATACATTAGTATTTTCATCCACCTTATTAGATTCACCCTCTTGCCTTTTTATTTTATATTTCAGATTGTTTTCTGACATCAGGTTCATCTGTTGGCCTGTGGCTCACCATAGGCTTTGGGTTCCTCTTTTGAATGCTTGGTAGGAAAAGGATGGTAAACAGCAGAAAACACCAACTCTACCATCAGAAAAGTTGTGTATGCAAGGACAAGGATTAACAGGATTAACCAGATGGACCAAACAATTTCTAGCCCAGCCATATGTACAACCCAGAGTATATGTCTAGAAGTGAAAAGATTTTCCAGCTGAGTCAGACAGGGCTATATATCATTGCAAAAACATTACAATTAAGGAGGGAGCTTCAGAGTCCTACATCACTACAAGAAGTCATGTGCTTCAGTTTGCAAGCAGTCATGAGAAGGGTCAGTCCAGAACACTCTGAAGAGTAACTGGTGAAAGATACTGAATGGGGAAAGTCCTGGGCCCGGGCTAGGAAAAGTAACTACAGAAGAAGATGCTTCTGTCCAACCCCAGTGGAAAAAATTAATAGCCTGGCCTATGTCTAAATCTCTTTGGTGTCACCTGGAGCACTGACTCTCATGAGCACCCATTCTTCTGGCAGTTAATTTCTAGATCATTTGAAATGTGCTTTCCGGGAGGACCTGCCGTTCTCAAGACACTTAAAAGTTATGCCATCCAGCCAAAGAAGAGAAATTATGATGTCCTTCAGGAAAGCAGCACAGCTCAATCACTGGGATTTGCATACCCCACAGTCAAAAAGCTGACCTATTTTATATTAACTTCAGGCACTAGGTAAGTTAGAAACCATCAGCATCTCAATGGTAGGATCAGGATTCATTACATTAAAGACTGTGACCGAAGAGGCGGAGTTTCTCTCCTTGCTCCTCATACATCCTGTGCCTGCCAGTAGGAATAACCCCATCCAGATTGGTTTCCTTCCTAGGTCTGCTTTATCCTTAAGGGAAAAAATAAAGATGGCATTTTCAGAGCTCCATCTGGGTCTGACTCCAATGGATAGACTTACACAATCTTCCCCACACACATGGTCTCTGGTACCCATCTACCCTCTGGGCCCTTGTGTGGTGTTTAGCAGAGTGATGTCTCCCTGTGGAAAGACTCTGCTATTGAGTATGAGAATATGGCAGCAGGAGGAGAAACAGCACAGGAGAGAGCCTTGACTTAGAGAGATTTTCATCACCATGTGCCACCATCCGTGACCTCTTGTATGACAAGCCAAGGGGCTTTTCTGATTCCAGTTCTGATTTGATAAGTGGAGGGAAGCATTGGTTTTTATAGCCCTGTTGAACATAAACATTGATTTTTAAGGCCTAATCGTCTGCTGCAGCTGAACAACATCCAAGGATTTTTTTTATTATTATTTTTGTAGCTGAAATTGATCAGCTGGAGAAGGGATGAATAAAAAGGAAGCAGAGAAACAGCTGCAACTTAGTTTTTTGTGTTGCCCAGGCAAGGATGCTGCCACTCTGTCACTCACACAGCCCCCACTATGCTGGGATGTTGCCGGCAGCCAAGGATGTGCTGCTGAATGAGCCCTTGTCAGCTGCCATCCTCCCTGGCTGGCTTGCTCATAGCTCCTATTTAGCTTCCTCACTGGCTCCCTCATAAATATTCACACCACACAGCCAGCGGAAGACATTGTTTTTTCCTTAATTTCCATATTCAGCATGACATCAAAAATGATTCAGAGATGGGTTCAGCAGGGGCTGTGCATCCAGGGAAGAGGACAAGAGAGAGCAAGGTATATATGTTGGGTGGAGGTGGGGGAAAGAAGACAAGAACACCCAACAGTGAGGGAGACAGGGAACAAGGTGAGGAGCATGATAGAGGTAAAAAAAGAGAGCTGGGGATTAACTTGGTCGAACAATCACAGCAAAATGTAGCTGTTCCCATTCATAACCCAGGCGATCCATGTCCTCATCAGGAGGTTTTCATAAGTGATTAATGGTTAATTTGTAAAAATTCAATGAAATCTTGTTTCCTCTCTTTAAATTAGAATTCAGGGAGAGAGGGAGAGAGAGACGGTCCCAGCCATCCCCTGCTGCTTCTCGACAGAATATAATTCATCTGCCAGAACTGGCTATTGCTGTCAAAGGATTACAAATAAAATAGAAACATAGCCTGGGGCAACAGCCATGGAGCTCTGGAAGGCTCAGACGAGGCAAAGGGGCAGAGGGGAGACCTCAAACCCCTGAGTGCGTTGGCAGGCAATCTTTGGAATAAAGCCAGAATCAGCATGGTTGAATCATGAGCATTTCAGTCCTACACTGAATCCTAATCTCCTGCCACAGAACATGACTTCTACTGCTTGCATTATGATAAGGAAGGCCCAGGATGAGCCACTAGCACTGAAAATTCATGCGGGGGTTGATTTCTATATATTGCATCTGCAAATGTTTGGGAGACCTGAGCACTAGTTTATGAAGCAGAATGGAAGGAGCATTTCATGGGAGACACTTTTTGTTCCTTCCTGTTCTATTTCATTAGTAAGACATTTTACTGATGGTATGTAACCACTGCTTATATAGAGAAAAATATATATAATTGGTTGTGAGCCATTACGGAGACAACCCTACTTCAGCTGTCAGACTAATTTGCTTCTATATAAAATCATTATCCTCATGAGATATTGCAGTGTATCTCAAGCCACTGAATCTGACATTAGATGTTATGTTCCAAACCACAGACCTTGCCTTTTTTTGCCTGAGATGGAGATGTCAAAGATTCATAGCTTCCATTGATAGAAAGGAATTTAGTCAACAGTACTCGCATTTCTAGTGTTGCAATACACAATTCAGTACCTTAGGACTGTCTCTTAGACAGACATCCAGGCTGGAGAGAAAGCCAGTGAGAAATAGCAAAATCTCCATGTTGCATGGTAGATGTTCTAGTAATTAATTCATATTAAAAAAAAAAAAACAAAACATACTTCATTTTCCACTCAATTCAGTTCGGTGTCAGTTACCAAATATGTGATGTTGCTGCAATGTCTGTTAGGCTTTTATCACCTAAGGCTTTAAAATATTTTGAAAATATCTTCATTGTAATTTTAAAGGAAATGCTAGGGTTTTTTCAGGTTTTCTTCTGTTATTTTATGAAGTATACAGACAATGTAATTGTTTCTATTTGATTTTTAAGCTGAAATGAATCAGTGCAAACTCCTAGTGAACCTTCAGGATTCCCTCTTTTTCCAGGGATTGTTCCAGCAGAAGTTCAGCTACTAATTTATACCAACTTCTTTTTTGTGAACTGAAATCTCTTTCTCCAAAAATTCTCAAACCACTCCATTTGAAAGCTCTGTCTTATGTATATATACATGTATCTTCATAAGGGAAAAATCATGGAAAAAACTTTATCATTCATTTTCAGAAGGCACCTCCAGTTCAGTTACATGGCTTCTCCGCACCACGTAACTAGTAAAAAAATGCAATTGCTTTCAAACAGTGTTGAAAGCATGAATGTAATACACCTCTGTTGCTATGAAAAACACAAAACGAGCATTAGTTCATTTGGTGAGAAACACATAAGATTATTGCAGTGACAACAAGGGCTATTTGTGTGGTTTAGGTGCATTACAGTGAACACCAGTATTGACATTTATGTTTTTCTGCCTTGGAGAACATAGCCTTTAATTATGGTGGAAGAGACATTCTAAATATATTCCCTAATTGTAAAAGATTGAAACTTTTTCTTTGAAAATACTCTTATGAGTAAATTTTTTCAAGGTTCTTCCCTGCAATTTATGAGATTTTCTTTTTTATTTTTGTAGGGGAAGAACCACCCTTCTTAATATGGGTACTGGGCTACTTTCAGGTTAGCTGTGTGTGAAGTAAAAAGCTGAATTTATTCAGACAATGAAAAATTCTTACGGATGTTTTGTGGGGTTTTTTGGTGGTGACTGAGAGTACTAAGTGATTTTCATACACTTAATGGCTTAAGATATACTTGCCTTTGCTTTTAAGGCAGTGCTATCACTGTATAAAGGCCCAACACTTTGATTTAGCACAAGTTTTGGACAGTGATGCACTTCTACTACAAGGAAAGGTGAAAAAATTAGATGCTGAGTTTACTGACTGAAGAAGTTACTTTTCCAACCTATATATGTCATACTGGCTTGCATTACAATTTCCTGTGCTGTTATATCCTGTAATTGCATTTCCCCAATTTTTCCTGTCTGTATTTTTGCTGTTCCTGCTAAGACCTATGACAAGAGATTCCAATCAAGATTGAGACCCTACTGTGCCAGCCACAAAACAAAACCTTGTAAGACCCAGTCCTTGTCCCCAGTAGGTTGAATGCTGCAGAGGAAAAGCAGACAAAGAGTCAGAAGGCAATCAAAAGGTGCCAAGATAGCATGTGGCTCATTTACAGTCTTTTCACAGGTCACAGGCAAACCACTAAACTCTAACTTCTACCCCACCTGTCTCTGATGCTGTAGTACACTGAATACACATGTGTGAGAAACAGTACAAGGGCTAGAAATGCAGGAGGGAAAAGGGGTCTGTGGGTGCTCAACATAGGTATTATGTTATTTGAGTCACAATGTGTTTGGTCTCTGAACTGGGATTTAGAGGCCTAAAACTTCCGAACTTGGAAATGTTGACCCTTCATCTTGTGAAATGTTCTGGGTTTTGTGCATTTACAGCATCCACCTCAACTCTGCATTTAAATAAATGCTTGTGTTTAATGATTACTCCTTATCTCTTCCATACAGTGTTAATAAGAAATTGAAAATACTTCTGCTGTACTGCATGATCCATTGCACCTGGGCATCAACTTTCAAGAAATGACATTTCCTGAATACTGCTCATTAAGATTCACAAGCATCTTGTGATACATATAAATCTTATGAGCCCTAGATTAAAGATGGGTGCCTGAGTAAGAGGCATGTCGAGTGACTCTCCCAAAAGGAGCACAGCAAGAAAATGTCAGAACAACGAACGGCATGCAAACATTTTCTTTCTAGTTCCTTTTAGACAATATCCCCATTGAATCCAGTGGGAAGTAATACACTATATCCAATACTCAGCTCACTCAAACTGACATAGACGTAGTGAATTCATTGGAGTTATGTTGATTTACACCAACACAATAGCCAGTCCATCATACTTATTCAAATTTAAATATTTTCCCCTTCTTTGACTTAATCAGAGTTGTTTTTCCCCTAGAGCATCAACAATGAAATATTTGAAGTATTTCTTTATTGTAAATTCTCACTTTAATCAAGTGATTCTTCAGTGGACCTCATTTAACCTTGAAGTAATTGTTTTACTGATGCTTCAGCATAAAGAGATTGGACAATTCCTGATTAATAAGTTTTAAAACGTATTGTCTAGAACATGCAAGCAGAGCATCACTCTTAAAAATATGGCCAACTGGATGACAGAGTATCTAGGCTGTGGAGCAGATACAAGCATGCAAATGGAGCTAGAATTAAAAGCTTGATCATTTTTCTCCTGTTTATAGCAAGATCCACCTGGCATTACAGGAGAGGTGGATTGTCAGTGAAAATTCTCCTGCTTCCTCTTAATGAGTTTTCCACTCATTAATATTTGCATTATTCAAATCAATGACAACAAGGTTAGAGGCTTCCCACTGGTTGTTGCAACAATTTGGATTGATTGACGAGTTTTCAGAGAAGAGTGAAAGGAGAGAAAAATACATAAGGAAAAGCAGTGTACAGTCCTTGGAAATAACAGCCAATAGAGGACGAAGGCAGAGATTCTCAATGCAGGAGACAAGCGCCCCAGAGAGGTTGAAAGAGATGAAAGGAGGGAGGTTAGAGGCTGTGTAGTAACTATGATTCTTCCTGGCCAGGGCTAGGAAATTTAAGTGAATCAAGATACATAAAAGAGGACCCAACAAACACAGTGCACACATTGGTGCCACACAATTGCAACAGAGTGAGAGTCACCAAGAAGAGCTCCCTGGGGCTCAAGCTGATTTCATGCATATATAAAACAAGGAGCCTCCTGGAGCCCAAAGTCCTTCTCTGCCAACACAGTGCCAGGCTATTGAGCTGAGAGATTTGTACTTTTGCCCAACACTCTTATTTCTACACACCCCTGCAAGGGTGAAGGTGTCCTGCAAAGACAGGGAGGGAAGAGGAGCTGGATATTGCAATTCCTCAGTGATCTTCCCTTTGAGATTCTTGGGACTCCTCAAAATGGCCATGTAGAGGATAGTATCAAAGAAAAGCCAAGTTTTGTCTTTCCAGTTGATTTTTCAGTGGTTTCTTTTGATGGTTTGATGATCTCCAGGAAAAACTCATTAAAAGTTTCCTCTTCAGTCTGTTTCTGTGGAAAGTCCTGACCCTTTCTCATTTGCTATAAATTTAGCTTTGGGACAGGATCTGTAAAACAACAGTGAGTCATGACCAAATGGTTAGTATCACCAACGCTACATACCATTTTGGGGAAAGTAGGTGTAATAGCTACAAAAAGTGTGTTAGCAGTGAACTGGCCATTTTAGCAATTTTGGTAATGTCCCTGCACAGACTCAGATCATCTGGCAGTGTCCAATAACTCTTGTTTCCTTTGTTTGGGTAAGGCCATAAGGAAAGAGTCAGTTTCATCTTTGCTTAGCTGAATCACTGTCTTATCACAACTCTTATAGCAGTCTGATAAGGCAAAATTGATGTGTCATATGGCCAAACTTTGCATTGCAGCAACTGTCCCATTCCCTGTTCCCAACTCTTCTCTCACTCAAGCAGAACAGAGCCCATGCATCATTAATTTATGTTGCTTGTCATTCTTATCTGTCCCTAGGCATTTAAGACAGCAACAGAAACAAACACTAAAACTAAAATCCCACATAGGCATTGAGATTCAGAGCTACTGCCTTGTAGAAAGGGAGGCAAGTTTGCTGGCTTATTAAGACTGAGTATTTTCCTAATGGGAGTTTCCTCCATCTTTGCTTGCTTTTCTACCCATCAGGATGCAATTTAACTACTCAGTACAGTCAGTCTGATTTTGAAGACACTCTTGTATATGGCTTCACAACTTTCTGGTGGTTGAAGAAATTAATAAGGAATAATTAAATCCTGCTAAGAATCCTCACCTTGACTAGTCTCATCTCCACTATCCCACTGTTTCCTGGCTTTCTGGAAGGAATGGATTCAAAACTGTTGAAAATGTTACAAGGTAGGGGGCTGAGAAACACATGCTTGTTGCTGTTAGTATTATTATCTGAGGAAGCATGAACACACACATAGACAGCTCAGGCTGATAGACACACTGTGACCAGCCCTCAGATCTTGAAGAGAAAAGCAAAGAGTCCATCACTACCTGCCAGTCTCTTAAGCAGCAGGGGAATACAAAGGACACGGAGAGGTCAATCTTTGCTCGACTCAAGAAATAACATGTATAAGGATGAAGGACATAGTTTCTAGCTTCAAACTGCAAGGATGTGACTGATGCCACCTGAGAAGAGAGTAGCAAAGGCTCAGCAATGCCGAGATAACACTCTGGCTGAGACAGAAGAAGAGCCTTTAAGCACATTTCTTCTGCGAGTCTGCCAAAGCTCAGGGAACGAAGATAAGAGCCTGACCAGCGCAGAGGAGGCCAGTCTGCAGCCAGCGAGTCCACAATAGCAGTTCACTGAGCCAAAGAGAAGTAGCTAAAGGCCACAGAGATTTTAGATCATTATCTCTACAACAAGGTTACTGTTGCTAAACCAGAACAGAGCTTTTATTCCGGAGTAAGAGCTTTTAAAAGGAGGAAAACATGCCTCTACCAGGAGTCTTTGCCTTGCATTCATATCTTGGCACTGTTACCCTGGAGGGTCCCAAATCACTGGAAAGTTTTGGTGGTCAGGAAAACAGACCTAGTGATCTCTTGAGTGCATGCAGTTGGGTCACTGTGGGCATGAGCTGCAGGCTGCCCTGGTTCCTGGACCACAGCACTGGTACCATTAGCAGGGTGCCTGCACTGCTAGAGTTACTGATAGACAACATGCAGGAACTTTCACCAAGACTCTTGTTTCCATTTCCCTAAAACTCTTCAACTGAAT
>VZTL01029013.1:14948-32696 GCA_013400535.1 Scopus umbretta
AAAAAAAACAGAAACCAAAAAAAAAATCACCAAACAGGAAGGAGAATGGAGTGCAATAACTGTTAAGTTAAAAGTAATTAGGGTATGACATAACAAGTATCTCTAAATATATGTAAAGTACAATTTTCAGTAAAATACATGAGCTCAATTTTTACTCTGTCTCTTCAATTAGTATATAGGTTTGTACTGGGGGCTCATTTTTTTTCAATTAGCAGAAAGAAAAGCTGTTCAATGCAATCCAAGTAGTTTACTGTGCATTGCATGGTGAACCAAGTAAATTGATTATCTGCATCTCCCAAATAGCTTCACTTGCTCATTAGTGGTAATTACTGCTCATTAGTGAAAAAAGTTGTAATCGATGTGTTAACATCACAGAAATAGCAACAAAACCTAATGTCCCTAGTGTCGCATTTGTCTAAAGTTCTCCTTGCTTGGCAGGTCACTTAAATAGCTATATATTTTGTTACCTGATAAGACTTGCTACAATTTAAGTTAAAAAAATTGTTTTCTTCATAACACCTCTTGTGTCACATGGCCATAAATTTTGGAAATGTTTATTTCAATGCTGTGTTTTTCTCTGGAGAGGAATTTTTTTTGGAACATGCTAGTGTATTCAGTGGTCCAGTGAGCAGTGCTTAGGCATTTTTTTTTTATTTGCATATAAAAAAAAAAATTTAGTGGTGCTACTTATAGTTTCCCATAGCCTTGAAATGTTTCAGTAGAGAAAGTTTAGTGGGGTACAATTTGGCAGAGGAGGTAAAATTTATTAGGAATGGATTTATTCAGACATATTTTTTCCTCTTCGCTGCAGCTTCTATGAGCTGCTAAAGAGCAGAGCTATTGCGGACATTAGGCTACTTGATTAACACAAAAAGGCTTTTGCCTCATTTCATATCTGAATATTTTTTAATATGTAAAAAGCCTTGTATTTCACGCTGTTTTAAAAAAAAAATGATTGCATTGGTTGCATTGCTGAATGTCTCTATAATCTCTGGTTTTATGGTATGAAAAGGGTAGTTTGTGCCTATTAGGGAGGAGCAGATGGTATTGTTTCTTGTCGTTAAAGAGATCTTATGGGATTACAGAGTTCTTCAGCCACCAGAGTTTTTCTCTGGGATCATAATATAAATTGGTTGCTTTAGGTACAAAATGTTGATACTGAATAAAAATATATAGTAAATAAAAGTTATCGATGATAGTAAGTAAAGCAAATCCTAAACTCAAAAAAAAAAAGTTTCTGGGCCATGTTGAATTCATAGCTCTTGCAAGGTTCTTGTGTCCTGAGACTTCTTTTATATCAAAACAATCTGGTTTTGTTGCAAACCAACCAAAAATATTTGAACTAATTTTTAAATAGTAAGCAAAATAGATAATGCTTTCTGGAAGCTTCAGAATTTCTTCTTGTACTAGAAGTTATTACAGTTATTCTTTTAAAAAAAAACACAATAGATTATTACACAGAAATCAGAGGTTTACATTAGAGAGAAACATACATGGACTCAACTATGAGATTTTTTTAATGTTTCCCTTAAGACCAGTGTCTTGTGGTCTAATAGGTAGAATTCTAGTTGCTCTGCCAGAAATAGACATAAAAAACCTATATAAATAATTCATTATAATTAGTTGAACTGTTAGATATTAGCATCCTATTTTTCTGTACAAATAAAAAGCAGATAAGGTTATGAGAAGTCCGGATAGATTTTGGCAGTTTTAACAGGAGGCAAAGGTCTTGTACAGAAAGGTTGGAATAAGTTTGTAAAGTACTTCAATATAAAACGTTGCATTATTCCTGAGAGAGTTTCATTGCTGTTTGGAGAGCAGTAGTCAATAATAGAGCAAAGTGTCTTTTGATTTGTAAACTAGGTAGATAGGACATTTTAGTATAAGGTGACTTAGAAGACATTAAAAAGTCAGGTTATATCCTCCTGGGTACCTAGAAAACAACTTTATTGATGCTTTGCTTTCAAGGGTATATATGATTTAGGAGAGAAGCAAGTGTAATGTCAACCAAATAGAGTATGACACATTAGGGTACCATGTTGTACCAATGCATGCCTTTAAAATACATATGTAGATGAGCTAGGTAGAAAGTCCATGTTTTGGAGTTTATTTAGAAAAAGCAAGCTGTTTTTTCTNAGCATTTAAAAGCTAGGTATCAAACAGTACTATGCCAAAAGTACGTGAAACACTGTGCTAGGTATAGCTAGGAAACTGTTTGCCATGGAAATATGACGTGTTTTCTTTGTTTCACAAAACCATGTGTGATTGACATGTGTGATTTGTTTCACAGAAACTTATATGACGTTCATGTTAGAAAGAGCAGGAAAGAAAAGCCAACCCACACTTCAACTAACATTATGATATTTAAATTATAATAGTTCTTCAGTCTGTCTTCACTCAACTAAGAGAATGAAAAATTACCTCTAGAAGAAAATATTTTAAGAGATGAGTTCACTGAACATGCAAAAAAAGACTTGGAGTGAAATACTTTGTTCCGCTGAAAAAAAATCAATGGCTTCTTGGACTATTGACTTTTGTCAGGAAATGTACTACTTGTTTGGATTGTACTAGGGGTGAGCTTTCATCATGGATGCTTGCTTCAGTCACCTAAACTTGGTCAAATTATTAGTTATGGAGTCACACTGCCAGAAGGAAGTTTACTGCAGAGGAACAAGAGCACTTGAGAAAGACTGACAGACAGAGAGGAGTCTGTGTGTGTGTGTGTGTGTGTGTATATTTTAAAAAATATATATATATATAAACCTAATAATGCCTGCTGGAAAAACCCTGGTGTTTAGCTCAGTATTTTGTAGCTCCAGCCTTTCTCAAAGACAAACTAATGTATGTCCATATCACATATGTCATGTGCATGTTATTCAGCCTCTCTTCATTGATAGCAACATGATTACTGAATTTAAAAACATGCAAGCAGAAAAGTCTGTTGCATTTTAGCATCATGAGAATTGACCAGTATGTGTGGGGGAAGCTCTGAGAAACCAAGTTTTCTTGTTTTCTTCAAGCCCTTGTCTTTAATCAATTCATCCCTTTGCTAGCTAATTCCCTAAATTAGAGGAATGCTTACATGCATCTCCTAATTGGCTATTTGAAAATTTTTGTTCTTTGTCTGTGGAAGTGTAATTAAAAAAAAAAAAACAAAAAAAACAAAAAAAAACAACTGTCTTCTCTCATGANAAAAAAAAAAACACCCAAATGCCTCTAGACAGGAATTTAAACCTTAAGATCTTTTCTTTATCTTGGATGTTTCTGCTCCATTATTCATAGGAGGGGGCTTTATATCACTTGTACCTAGCCAGCCACAGATTTGTTCTGTCAATTTTAACCCATTTCATATTAAAGATTAATTAGGAAGATTTGATTTTTCTTTAACTTGTTGAGGAAGCTTTGGGGAAAACCCTAGCATGTGTACGTAATGGCAACACATAGGCCACAAGAACTTAAACAAGATATTTAAGGTAGCAATGGGATTCAGCAGAACTTACAGACTTTCAAAACATCTTGATTTTCAGCTGGTTTGGGAGGATGATCTTGCTCTCCTATTTCCTTTCCCAGACACTCTGGAACAGTTTCCTGACAGTAAGCCAATGCTAAGCTAGAAAAAGTAGAAGGATGGGCTTTGATCTAGGGTAAATTTTGACGTTACGTCTGAAGAGTGTTTCACATATCTTTGTGATATTGGATGTTAGTTGTAAAGTTTTGTAAATGAATTTTGCCAAGAAATTCTTTCAAAAGAATCTGCAATGTTTCTTTTCTAGTTCTGGGTTGTGGTTCTTCTCTGACTAATAGTGAAATGATGACAGCCTTCATTGTAGTTTTTTTTAGTTTTTGTCTGAAGAATAAAACTTAAGGACTTTTCTGAACACAACCCCCCCCAAAAAAAAAAAAAAAAAACCCAAACAAAACAAAACAAAACAAAAAAAACCACCACACATCTTTCTCCACCACTTAAAACATTCTGTGAGAAGGACTTCAGTGAGAAGAATCAGCAAATGGCTTGTCTGTATCCTGTTTGTGGACTTTTTTGAAGGAAAAAGGACAGTTTCATATAATTACATAACTAAAAATAATTGCTGTTGTTTTTTTCAGTGATTTGGCCTTGGTTACTGTAAATAGCTCTTCATTATCATAGGTAGTTTTAACAAATTAAAGCAATTATGTTACTAACAGTATGCAGTGAGTAATTAAAAAAAAATCTATTTCAAGTAGATGGTAAGTTTCCTACTGATTTAGTATACTATTTCATCAGTACTTGCAGTAAGTATTTGACAGAATTTTAAAGTTATTTTCACAAATGTAAAATAATATGTAAACAGCTCTTACATAATAGGTTTATTTATAAAAATAGAAATAATATTTTTATTATTTGAAGTACATTTTTTACATTTTCCAGGCTTTGAAGGGAGTTCACTTCCAATATTATTTTTGCAGAAAAGCAAATTTTTTATTAAACTTTATAGTAGAAGATCTTGATTTAATGAAAAAACTTTTTTTTTTCTTTCCCCCCCCCTCAAAAAAAAATTACATGGAGAGTCCTGGCTAATGTATACGGTGATTCGTATTCATGTATTTTAATTTAGGGCCTGCCAGAAGGAAATTCTGGCTTCCAGAGTATTTTGTACTTTGAACTGGATATAACTGAGAATGATTGCACAGACTGAATTTTGTCAATGGTGATTGAAAGCATTAAGCTTCAAAGATTGGATTATTTCTGTAGTGTTCATAGACTAAAAGTTTAGACTAGTCTTTATAAAAAAAATCTGATAAACCTGATAGTAACCTATAAATGTACTGCAAGGACAAGAGTTACCCCTAAGTTATTTCCCATTGACTGGCTTAAGCTTGTGTATTCACTGAAGCAAAAATACGCACTTTGACACAGTCACTTACTGAAGTTCAACTTCCCATAAATGACCTCAATGACTCAATGAATTTGAAGGCATCCACAACATTTGATGGAGATGTCAGTTATGATTCTCTCAATAAATTCAAGTAACATAGGTCAGAAATCATCGCAGTGTTATGGTACTCTGCAGGACATAGTTTGACTCAAAAAGTTATGGAAGTTTAGGCTCATTTTAGTATACCTAGAATATAATATTGTTCTTCTCAAAAGGTTTAAAAAAAAAAAAAAAAAGACAAAAACCCAAATCAAAAAACCCAAACAAAAAACACTTTTAGTGAAGGCTCAGTATATAATTTCCTTGTAAGATGGCTAACAGTAAAACAAGGAGCAGGAAACAGGTGAGCATAAATACGCAATATATTCAGAGACCGTCCTGGTCAGCATTTCTAAATCTTTTCAAAATGTCTTGTCAGAGGATTCACAAGCCTTTGCTGGGAAAAATACCTGCTTTGTTCTAATATTGTAGTTGCTTCTGTGAAAGTATTCTTAATGAGCTGAAACCTGGCATTACCTAATAGAGGCATGATCAATAAAGGCTTTGCTTACTTGGGACATGTAGCTGGGAGTTGATTCTCTTATCTGTATTTTCTAAGGTCTGATTCTGCATCATTAGAACATTTGATGTTCTATGTGCCAGTTAAGAATACCTGGAAATTGATTTTTGGTTCGATCAGAACCATTTGAGAAAAAATAATAAGAGGAAAGCTCGCATCTGAGTGACAAGTCTTGTTCCAGCCAATGTATAGTAATGCCAGGTCATGCACATTCCAGCTTTACACCAGTATGACTCTAAGTTTTCAGTGAAATTTTCTTGCATGTTGCAAAGTAGACCAGAATCAGCCCCACTATTCCTAGTGACACTTGCTCTACTCTGCACAAGAGTCCCAGCGGGTGGATTTCCCAGATTAATCCATACAAAACACTGCTGAAAAGTTTCCAACTCAAAAAAGAGTCTAAATAAGGTGTAAATACCCAGAAAGATTTCATAAAAGCTGCCAGTGAGAAAAATTGGAGGTTGAGGAATGTCAATCTGGGCAGTCTTTAATCTAGTTCCCAGCTATTAACATAATATAAACATATATATTTATATGTTTGTTATACATATAACATAAATAAACAAAACTGTTCTAGAGGAAGAGACATCTAAACTGAGATTTGATGTCTCCTTTATTGTTAGCAGCTGAGGAAGCTGTAAGTCCTTACCTTTTTAATGACGATTTAAGTAATTTCTCTTAGTTCATGACTACCATTTTTGCATCCCATCTCTGCATTCTCTGACAATATTCTGTAAATTGAAATGGATGATGGCAATATGTTGGCAACTTGATGAATCATGTGTTTTCTGATTGTTTCTTAGAGTAGGTATAAGATGTATACTGTTAAGATGATGAGTAAAGAAGGGTCATCTGAAGGAATCTCCTCTCTAGTCCTGCTCAGAGAAGAAAACAGATAGTTGTCAAAGAGGATGTATAAAGAGCAATGTGGAAAAGCAATGCATTTTCCTTGGCTTTAGCAACACCTGACAGCAAAAGAAAAATTCAAAGACAGTTAAGATATGCAGAGATTTTACCTAGCTGCCTTCTTGATAATATTGCAGAATGGATTTTTCCTGAATTAGTGATAGGAGAATTAATCATAACTATTTAAGGCTGCTAGGAAATATGAAGGCATATAATTTTAAAACATGAGTAACTTCAGATGTAGGGGAGAGAGCAATGACTTAGAGCCACAGGCAGCAGGTCGGCCAGCAAGGAAAACTTTTTGTGCGGAATTGCAGTTGCAATCATAAAGGCGTCTCCATGAACGCTGACACCTCTTCCACAGCATTGGGATCATAAATGACACTGTCTTCTGCAGCCTGTTCTTTTGTGTTCTTTCACCTTTTGCTTTCATGCCATGGCAATGCAGCAGCTGTCGCCTCCTGCCTCCCTGTCAGCCTGCCCTTAGTCACTCAGCACTACCCCAGCTCTTCAAAATATGTCTCGCCCAGACAGAAGAACAAACTGGGTTGCAGGCAGGCCCAAGTAAGCCAAGCTACTGCATGCTGTTCAGCTGCCTTTGTTCGGGTCCTTCTGTTCAGCCTCTCTAAGTCTGCTTATTCTTTTCATTAAGCCATACTCAGAGCTGTGATGTTTCAGCAGTGTTTGTTCAAGGCTCAGCACCCGTTTGGCCCTATAGTCATAAGCTGTCCGTCATGACTGCCACAGAAAATGTGAATATTTTTTAAGAGACATGAAGCTTAGGGGTACAGAAAGGGCTGTCGTATAAAGCATGAGTCAGAAAACACTTTGCCATGACTGCTTGGCAAAGTGAGCTTTGTGCTAAAATGTTGTCACGAACCAGGGGTAGTGCTTACTTCTGGTAGTATTTCCATTCTCAATTTTTAGATAAAAATCATGACCAGAGATGTTACAAAGTACATCTGAAGCTGCCCTGTGCTGCTAGCATCACTATCGTTTATGACAGCTCCTGGCTTGTAACACCCACTCAGGCTCTCTGTGTAGAAACGTTTATTACTGGTACCACTAGTCAGGCTTCACTTGAAGACATTTGACATTGGTGTAATGTGTCCTTCAGCTTGCCACACAGTGACTGTGTAAAGCTGCTCCTTTTGATGCAGTCATAAAATAATTCAAGTCTAGAGGGACCTGAAGGAGCTCCCTAGTCAACCAGGTGGGTGCCAAAAACCTCCATGGATGGATACTGCATGGACTGGCTGGGCAGCCTGGTCTACCACCCAGCTGTCCTCATGGGAAGAGTTTTTCCTCATATCCAGTGGGAAACTCTTGTTTCAAATACTGTCTGTTTTGTCTTGTCCTCGTGCCATGCGCTGCTAGCTCCATCATCTCAATAACCTCCTCAGGGTCAGAGATAATTTGATATTTATTTTATTCATTTTTAAGTCACTTTTAACTTTAAACTCCTTGCATGTGTCATTCTGAAAATACTTTTGCTTTTGCTGAGTTTAATTTCTTATTCTTCTATAGGTTATAAGAAGTTACATTGCACTGTATGGTTTCGGATAACCATGCATCTTTTGAAGTGACAAGTTTGTGGATTTTTTTATAATACTTTGTGTGCTTCACGCTTGGAAAAAAAAAAAACAGCATATGTAATAGATTTTGAAATTTAAAAGTCTTTTAGTAAAAAAATGTATTTGTGTTTATGTACTTGCTTACCTTTAAGCAGTGTTTGCATCCCTTTGAGCTATGATTTGCACATGTGTTTAAAACCCACCTAAATACATTACTATAGAGAGATTGCACTATATATTGCTTTTTTGTATATATCTGTCAGGAGGCCAGGAAGAGAAGTTACAAGAATAAGTAAAACTGTATTCTTAACTACTTTAAGAACTTTCTTTTAACTAGGAATGCAATTAGGATGTATTATTAATGTCATGCAATATGTCAGTTGCTAAAGATTTTAATCCCCTTCAATCCTTCTGAAGCAAAGGAATGTGATAAGGCTTGCACTGCGGCTGTCCCAGCAGTCACATACACGTACAAGTTGGCACTTGAGCAACTTGGTTTTGGCAGCTTGCTGCCTACCTGCAGCCGCTGCCAAAGACACGAAGCAGATCCCTCAACGTGGGTGAGCGCATGGAGCGCTCTGCTAGACGTTTTGTGGGCTGAGGGCTTAGTCGTGTCTTAACACTGCTACTCACATTAGTAGACTTTAAGCATCTGCCATTGCTCAGTATGAACAACTGGATGCATTGTCCCTCAGGTGGGCAAAAAGCCTCTGGAGGATTAAAGGAAGAGTATAGCTCCTTACAGTCACCACATTTACTTTTCTCTCTCTGTCAATGTAGCCTGGTTTTCTGCTGATCATTTATCCAGCCTAGACCTGAGTGTTGTAGTCATTATGGTTAGCAAACATGCATTTGCTGTGATGGGGACTTGACTGACGGGAATATGTTGTGACAAGGTGAGGGGGATGCCGGTGCACCTGTAGCGGTGGGGGACAGCATGTGCCAAGCCAGATCTCTGTCTCCAATTTCCACTGGCTCATGGAGTAGGTAAGGAAAATCAGCAGAACAAGTAACAGGTGCACAGTGTACAGTCACTTAACCCTCCACGTGTCTGGGAGATTTGAGTGGGGATGGCTTCAAGGGAAACACATATTGACACAGTGCTCCGTGAAGAAGGACACTTTTCTGAGTCCCTCGGGCAGTCTCTCTCCTTGTTGTTACTTCTGTCCTTGGTCACTGGCTTGTGAGGAGAAGCCAGGCCGAGGAGTTGGGCTTGGAACAAAAAGAAGGCAATGCATAAAATGCATAGTCCTGTGCCTGCAGAGTCTTGTTCAGAAACTGTCATATTTCAGTAGTGACACAGGGTCCCTCGTCACATCTCACTGCAGCTGACGAAGCTTGTCCTTATCCTCCATGCCCTCACCTTCCAGAGCCTTCCCAGGTAGAACACCACATTTCTGTTTCAGTGTATGAAGAAGAAAAGAAAAAAATATTTCAAGCTATTAACGATCATTTTCTATGGATGTCCTGTCACTGCTCACACCATATTTTCATAAAATAATCTACAAAAGCACCCTGGTTAAAACAGCAGCAGTCAAAACAGAGATGGCACTTAATTATAATATTGCTTGACTTACTGTGAGCTACTGACAACGTAGCCATCAATAATAACTATCAAATATACTTTGGCAGCTTTGATGTCAGCTTGAGATTTGAGTGGAATGTTCAATACTAGCAAGCAAACAAGATATAGTGTATATATCTCACCTGTGGGAGAAATTCCAGTGACAGGGCTTTGTTGATAATAGCAATGCAAGCTCTGAGATCAAATAAGATACCAGCTGGGAAATTAAGACATTACTATATTAGATGATCTCCATGCTTAGGATCTCACGAATAACAACCCTCATCAGCTAAGGAATTACTAAGGCAGAATTAAAGAATGCTATTGCTTTATAAAGCCATAATATTTTTATGTAATAAACCTCTCAGAAACTGTCTTTATGGAGTTACGTATAAAACAATTTAAAGTGCAATAATTGCGTATCTGATCCAACACCTATTGCATTTAATGGTCTTTGGATTAGTCTCTATATATATGTATATATTTTAAGAAACCACGATACGCTGTACAATAATTCATGCAGGAAGCTTGTGTCTAAATGTCCTTCACTCTGATTCCTCCATTTACCAGCACAAAGTATGGCTGAACCAGGGCCTCAGGAGAGCTGGAAAGCTCAGTTGAGCATGGGCTTAGCAGAAATAGTAGGTCATATAACAAGCAGAATGAATGCTGAACAGAAGTTTTACTTTGGAAGATTTTTCATGCTGATGGTGTGGGAAAAAAGATGATAGCAAAGACATTTTTAAAGTGTAGAACTGTGTTTGGTTATAAGATATAAAAAAAAAACCAAAATAAGAAAAAGATAGGAAGATAACAAAATCAGAGAGGGAAGATGAAGAGATGTGCCAAGAAGCGGCCAAAAATTAAGACAGGAAAAAGGAGTGAGTCGTCATTCTGGAGCAGCATAGCACACCGTTTCCCCCCCACTTAAAATTCTCACACAGAATTCTGGAGCTTCCATGCTCTGTCAGAGAGAGCGCAAGGGAATAATACCTTCTGTGGGAAATCTATGGTATGAAAGGTCTCTAGAACCTGGCAAATAATTGATAGCCTGCAAGAATATACATAGAAACATAACCACTGGGGGGACACAGGGGACACACAAACAAAAAAACAAAAAAAAACAAATAAACCCCAACAGCTAAATCCTTCTGGAAAGAATGTTGTTTAATTTACAAAAAAATCACTGTGTATTTGTAAAATTTTCCAATTTTTAAGCTCTTGTGATTTATGCTTTGAAGATTTTTGCATATCTGTGAAATAATAGAAGCTTTTTTTCTGTACAATGGAGAAAATGATGCAAATTTATTTGTTCAATGGAAGACCAGTAAGTAACATTCAGACTTTGTAATGTATTACAGATATGTGGATTTTCTTACCTAAATTTCAAATGGTTTCAAAACCATTGCATGGGAACAGTCAACAGTGTCATCCACACAAAGGTAGCTGGAACTGTGCCGGTGTGGTTGGTGTTTGGCTGGGAAACAGTTGTCAGCATCTTGCATGCCCTCCTTGCCTGCTGACTTACTGTAATCCTGTCACCGAGAGTGGTCCTCATTTAAGGGGTTGAATTTGCATTTCTTGGACCTGCAGTAGAAGCTGGAGGTACTCGGAGCTGTGATTCTCAGTAAGCCAAAGTGACATAAAGAGTAAGACTTGATGGTAGATCATGAAGTTTTAGCTGGTAGCTAAGAGGTTTAAGTAACTGAAATGCCAGTGGTTTTAGCTATTATTTCAGTACTGAAGGTACTAGCAAGCATAACAATAGTACTATGAAGAGGTCCTGCACTACCTAGACTTGCAGAGTACTGCAAAAGTTTAAAAACCTCCAGCTGTCCCACTAGGATTTTTTTTTCAGTGTATTTTTGCAGTTGGCTGCTTTGGTACCACTCCATTGCTGTTCATTTTCCGCTAGCTGCATGAGTTGCCGTTGCTGTGCTGCCAGTGCTGTCCCATCCCTGGTGGATTCTTGGTGCCGCCTGTCATGCCATCCGTCGTGCCAGGAAAAGCACTCACACAGCATTGATGCTGCGGTTCTGTCTTATGCAATGTAAATACACACAAAGAAAAAGAATACAAAGAGGGGATATTTGGCTCCATAGTTTCTTTCACAATCAAAGAATGAGGGGGCAAATTGTTCTGCCTCATCATGCTGTTAAGGTTTGGATGTTCCTATTCACCAGCATCTACTTCCTCTTGCTATTCTCAATCTCTTTTTCATTTTCATTTGCAGTAATAAAGGCAAAGCTTTCTCTGTCCAGAAACCAGTAACTGGTATACTGCTTATGGGACTAATTGCTGATGGTTGATTGAGTTGTAACTAAATTGGATGAGTCTGGCTTGGTGACTGGAGTATCATGGTTGGTCAGTGCCCTTCTGCACCAAACAATAGGAGATGAAAAAAAAATAAGTGCTC
Organism: Scopus umbretta; assembly: GCA_013400535.1. NCBI lineage: Eukaryota > Metazoa > Chordata > Aves > Pelecaniformes > Scopidae > Scopus > Scopus umbretta. The sequence goes on from VZTL01029013.1 coordinate 26,884, forward strand.
TGTGGGGTCGCATCCCCCTCCATTTCAGACATGACGCAGTCTTCTTGGGGAAAGGGACACAGTTTTGTTGAAAATGCCTGCTGCTTCTCTGCTCTTTTCTGCTGAGAGCTGTTCATTTCTTTTCTCAGTTGCGACTCAGTTACAGGAACATCACAGCATATTGGGCCATGTGTAGTCCTTACTATCCAGGAAAAACTTCAGTAAGTCTTTAGCTTTGTATCTCAAAGCTGCAAGTTTTCACATGAGATTAGGGCAAGAGTTTATCTCGTTTAGGTGGAGCTGGTTTGCCCAGAATTTTACACCATGATACTATTTCTTCAGCAACCTGATGCATTTTTAGTAGAAATGCCCTCAACAGTGGTCTAACATAAAACAGAAATGAAATGTTTCAGATCTTTTAGTGGGTTCTTTTTCTCTCCACCAGATACCAAGTTTCTGTTCTTCAGGACTGCTCTTCCTTAGGAGGTGACACCTTAGCCACTCATCCCTTTCACACATCAGCAAAAATGCAGGCAGCCCTCAGGCAGGGGGGTTACTGTCAGAGGAGTGCAGTTTGATACAGCTTTACCCATTTTATCGTAAGGTTTTTTTAAGTGTCCTCATTATCTAAAACATTGCCATAGAGTTTTAACTGTCAACCTCTATTAATCAGGTAACTTTTTTTCCACTATGTCCAGCCTGGAAGGTAAATTGGGGGAGGAAGGAAGAATGGCCCTCGTATTTGTTTTTCTTAGACTTAGCAAACTCAAGTTAAAACATTTATATTCAGGTTGTATCAAAAATGAGTAAGATAAAAAAAAGATTCCTATGTATTTTTTATTCTTATTAGTCTATAATAAGAACATAGTACAGGTTAGCTTACTGGGTGTATTTTTGCAGTAATGGAAGGTCTTAGAGAAAGTTAGAATTGCTATAGTAAATTCTAAAACTGAATCTTTCAAAAAGGAAAATTAGCGCACGTGCACAGAGGCTGATGAGACTTAGGTAATGAATTTTGTTGATAGATAACTGACCTTATCCATCTTAGAAATAGCATGAAAGTAGATAAAGTTTGTAATAGAATGGTATTGTCTTATTTGTCAATTGTCAATACACAAAAACTCCTAACCAGACTTTTTCTTAAAAAGGAAGAATCTACCTCTTAATCCTTAGCTGCCTATGAAGCTATTTCAAGCCTAAGATTTAATAAAGGTGTTGCATTGAATGTACTTAACTAAGGCTTTAAATGTTTGTTAGTTTTCAGTTCTGGTTATAGCTGACAGAAATTCCCAAGTTCCCTGCAGACAAAAGGAAATGATTGTTTCTTAGGAAACCAAAGTTAAAATTAATTTACCTTCAGAATTGTGATCTTGCTGTTTAGAAGTACTTACCAAATTTTCACTTCTGAACAACTATCACTTACTAAGAATATTGGCACCTTCATTTGTTGATTATTGTACTTCAATTATTGTAAACATAGACAACACCGTTTCTGTGTAAAGGTTAGCTTCTCTTTTTTCTGTTTTGCAAATAACTCTCCACTGTTTGGCTCATTTTATTTTGTGGGAGTTTTTAGGGATGGGTTTGATGGAAATAACTTTTCAGGAGAATTTGGTTCATTAATTTTCAAATACGATTTCAACTTTTACTCACCAACCTAAAACAGCTTGCAGAGAGCTCAGTTAGAGCACATACCTTTGAATCCCTTTTCATGATCAGTCTATACCATTACACTTAATTCATTGCTTCATTTTTAATATTGCATGCAAAACTAGTGCTAATGCAGCATTAATATTGTAGAATCAAGTAGTCAAAATAGGTCAGTCTGGTTGAATACTCATCCCTTCCTTTTCTGCCTTCTGTGTATACAGAAAATGATCTCACTAGTGTTAAATACCAATAGCCAAACAATGTATAATATCGTGCAATTATAATATATAATGGGCTACATCTATTTCACTTTGCTCTCATTAAGATCCTTCTGCTCTGGATGTTCCACAAGTACAAGAAAATGTATTTTGTTAATCTTCATTACAATCAGAATCATTGAACAGTTCTTCCCAAGAGAGGATCACTATCGAAACTATGAAATGCTTTATGAACTTTTGCCAGCAGAAGTCATCTTGCTCTGAGTCCAGTTTGAAATGTGAATCTGTGCAATTAACCTTGACTCTGCCCTTTCTGTAAGTGATAGCAGATACAAACTTCTGCTCCTTATTTGTGAACCCAAGTGTTTTGAAGCCCTTTTAAAAGGGAAATTCTACCCAGACAGGCAAAAGCTGAAGGAAAAAACTCAGTGTCTCATAAAGGTAGCTGAGAATTAGAATGAAACATGGTATTTTATGTGAAGTAATGCATATGTGCTTAAAGATGTTGGAACAGAATTACCTGCAGCAGGTTTATCTCTTATATATTTGCATAGACTTCATTCCTTTAGAGGTTAATATGTTTATATTAAATATTATCACATTAATCGCTGAAATGGAAGAGGCAATATTATCCTCATGGTAACAGAAAGAACAAGGATCTTGACTTACCCAACGTCGCAGAAGAAATTTGTGAACTGTGGCTTGTAGCATTTTGACTGTTAAATCGTTGTGCCTTAGCACAAGCTACAGCATATGGCAGTGAATCTGTCCAGTAGGTTTTTGCAAGTGAAAGAACAGTGAAAACTCTTGGGAGAGTTGGAAGTCTGATGCTGAGGCAATCACAGGTTTTGTGGAACATGCAGGCTTTTTTTATTCTCTTCATGAATTAAATTTAGAATGCCTTATACACTTCAGCACTTGTCACACATAAATCTAAGTATATTGAGAAATACACTTTAATTACTCTCTTGCCTTTTAACTTATGGAAATCCGTATTGTATGGGAAATCTTGACATCATATGTAGGGTTTCCATGTTGTCCTCCTCTGTTGTTGTATATAGGTCTTTGAGAATGCAGGACACCAAGAAGGGTGTAAATGGCAAATGATTCTATTGAGGTTCACCTCAGAAGTGAGGTTCTGACTCTCCAGGACATTCCAGTACGATATAGCATGCAAAGAGGTGTGTCAGAAAATGCACAGGCAGGGAATGAATGGAAATTTAAAAAGTGTGTGGCAGTGCCCCCTTTGCTGCACCTGCATGGCTTAGTTTTTGCATGGGGACAAAAAGAAAGCCTGCCTTCATGCTGTCTTGTAATTTATTGAGGAAAAGCTGGTTTTTATGTTCTATCCCTTAGGCCACGCTTCCTCTGTTAACTCTTAAATGGCAGGGATTGAGAAAAAGGTGAAAAAGAACATCTCTAAATTTTCTGGTGAAAAATAAATCATAGAATTATTTTCATAAAGTTTGTATTGACATTTATCAATGGGAGAAAGCACATGGAAAACAATTGTTTGTCATACATACTAATGAAAAGATACTGGCCTTTCCATATTTATTCTACAGCATGTTGTTGCTTGCAGCAATGCAGAGCATGTCCATTTAGGGGAGAGGAGTGAGGAAGGTAAGGGAATGCTGAATGCTGTTAGGGTTTGTGGTGCTTTTTGGGCTGGGAGTAAAAACTTCAGCAGAAAAATTAGTCTGCACATTTACTCGTATTTTTTTGCTGTATAGAGCAAAACTTAAGTAATGCATTTGTATGGTAAATGTCGCAATTTCTCAGTTGGCTCAGTTTGAATATTCAATAATTATTCTCTGTAATGCTTGTGACCATACTGAGATTTTATTCAAGAGCCACTGAAATAAGCACCACAAGGAGGAAAGCTACTATTTCTCTTTTTTATCTTTTTGCTTAGGTCACATGCACAATGCTGTTCTTCATATTTGAAATACCTTTCAAAGACATTTCAATGAATTCAGAAAATACACAATAGAACTAGAGGATCCAGTGATTATGGCTGGTAATGATATTGTGGATTTAGGTGCTAACAAAGCCTAATGCAATCTGTTTTAATTAATGAAATTATTTTTTTCTCAGTAATATGGTTAGAAACATGGTGGTTGTTTCTCAAGGACCTCATGCCAGTGTTCTTCCTTTTATAGTAAAGTCATCATAGAATCATAGAACACCAGCTTGGAAGGGACCCCAAGGATGAGCTGGTCCAACCTTTCCAGGCAAGAGCTCAGTCTAGACAAGATGGCCCAGCACCCTGTCCAGCTGAGTCCTAAAAGTGTCCAGTGTAGCGGAGTCAACTACTTCCCTGGGGAGATTATTCCAATGGTTGACTGTTCTCATGGTGAAAAAATTTTCCTCTCATTTCCAGTCAGAATCTCCCCAAGATTAATTTATAACTATTACCCCTTGTCCTCTCCATGTGGCTCCTTGTAAAAAGGGAGTCTCCATCTTCTTTGTAACTACCCTTTTAGTACAGTACATGGTAAGTACAGTACGCGGTAAGTACTGGTACATGATAAGTACAGTCACAAAGAAGAGGCAAGTTGCAGCTTATTTACACAACAAAACTACCATATCCTTTAGAAGTAATAATCATGAAAAAAAAAAAAAAAGTGTCTACCCTACACTTTTTAATCCTCTAAAGACTTATGTGTATGCTTCAGTGGGTCTTTCCACATGCATAAAGCAGAGAGATGGCAGTCTTTAAGAGTAAATTTTAAAGAGCAAGAGAATAAAAAATATAAAACCCTAGTACCTGGAATATGGCATGCACTTTTTTTTTAATAACACAGAGATGAAATGTGACTGTGATGTCTGCATCTAACATAGATGTTACTGTGTATAACAGTTTACTATGTTATTTTTCAGCACTGTGGTCTGTGTTTGTATTTCTGTTGGTATAGGTTATGTATGTTGTATAACTTGAATGCTTGGTGGAATTCCTGTTCTGTAGTCTGAACTCCTCAGCTGCATTATCAAGGAATATTCATAGCAGTTTATATTTTGGTTTTTAGCCAAAATATTTCCTTGGCTGCTCACTAAATGAGAAATCCTCTCCTAGAGTATGTATTTGAAGAAAATGTAATTAAGGTGATTTGCTTCATAAGGAATATATGAATATATGTGAATAAAGAGAAACATCATTTCAGTCACACTTCAGATTACCTTGGGAAATTTTTTTTAGTATGTAAATATGTGTATGCACACACTGATGAACACCTTCAACTAAGGAGAAGGAATTTTCAGTTTTTCTCTTTTCTACATGTCGAATTTCTACAGCTCTCTGTTCTGTGAGAGTAGAAGTGCTTTGCAGTTCTGTAGCCTTCTGCCATGTTTAAAGGCCGGCCCTATTCAGTACCACTTAGCTAGAGAATCTCAGCTGTGCTGTAGGTGTTTAGAGCAATAGTGAGGTTAAATCAAGGCAACAAAGCCTTCAAAGTCTGCACAGAGAGACAGATTGCATTTCTATCAGTAGGACGGTGGGTTTTTTTTAAAAAAAAGCAATATGGAAGATTAGAGAATGGAAAAATGCTTAACTGATTATATTTTAAGATGTTGGAGACAAAAAATGGTGGAGTCCAATACATAAATAAAGTTTTAAAGGATATAAAAAAAATAACAAAGGTGTCTAAGAAAGGGAGTAAAGTCAATCAAAAAGTAGTTCTTTAAATATGCACTGTACAAAATAAACAAAAAGGAAAGAAAGCATTGATCAGCATGTGTTGAAAGCTAGTGACAGGGATTAATCTGACTCTACAAAAGACTTAAATCTTCACATAGTTGTTTGAGCAAGATAATATTGTCCAGTCTCTGAAGTGTATTTATCTTGGTAAGATGTATTCTAAAGCATCTTTAACAAGACAGTGATAGCTATTCAGGACTGACAAAAGACCATAGCTGCATTAAACTCATGGTTTCTCAAAAAAATAACAAAAGAAAAAAAAAAAAGTA
>VZTL01029013.1:32772-43008 GCA_013400535.1 Scopus umbretta
TTGTCTTAAAAATAACAAAAGAAAAAAAAAAAAAGTAACTATTTAATGAGGACTTAGGTTGAAAGAAAAGCAAAATTAAGCTTGTTTGCTCATATTACTTAAATCAATTTCTTTTAATAACTATTTTTTTTAATTATATGCAAAGTTTCAGTGAAATTACAGTTCATAAGTGTGTATGTTTTTGTTGTGGTCTTAGGCAGTAGGTACTGAAATCAGTATTCAGGCAGAATGGATTAACAATTGCTCAACTGAACAATTAACTATTTGCAATGTGACCAAACTCAAGATAAGAATTCAAAATTTTTAAGACTAGTCCTCTGTGTCCTGCAGTGGAAATGGAAGGTGGATAACTGTCTACAGAGGCTAGTAAAAACAAACAAATGAAACCCCCAAACATTTAGTTCATTACCAATGAATGTCAATGTAAGTTACTGTATTTGCTTCTTTTTATTTTTAAGACAATATTTTAAAACTACAGCTTTTAGGATTTCAAAATTAAATGAAGAAAAAGGTCAACAGGAGCTGAGGACATTTTGCATCTTAGAAGTGGCTTCTGAATCACTGTGGTGTTCTCTGAGTGAGCAAGTAAAGAAGTAATGAAGAAATAAAGGTTTGGTAATTGTAACATTATTCAAAATAGCCTATGAAAAGGGACAGACTTTTCAGGTATACAAAAGACAAATGACTGTATTTAAGATTCCAAATATTTAGTAACAGCAGTGTGATATTCAGTCTTGAGAAATTAATAATTAGTACTGATTAGGATACTGTACATAGTCGTCAGTCATTATAACACCAGATAGTATTTGAATAAAGTTCCAGTTAGGTGTAGATTTTTTTCAATATTCGTTTAGATTCACCTTGATGTTGTCATACAAGATCTTCTTATGAACCTGAGACTTATGAGCGTGGAACTTCGAATTACTTGACATATGGGTCTGGTATTGATATTGATGGGGTGGTCTGCACTGAAGATCTCCAACCTAGAAAGGAAATGTAGGTTTGTCAGTGTATAGTGCTTGTACTGTGCTTGGATAATCCTACATGTTGGTTTTCTATCTAAAATATATGAATGAAAATACTGTTTTATATGTTGCGTGTTTTGAGAAACTGATCTTAAAAGATAATGTTTAGCATGTTAGCACTTTGCACTAGAGAAGTAGCTGAAATAATAAAAATAAAATGTAACACTTGAGCTATTGATGAATTCAGTGTTTGAAACTCCAGTTGCCTATCAGCTTCTGCCTGCTGTCATGAATGAGTTCTCTCTTGTTTTCTTAGCTTTTTATATTTTTTTACTTCCATTCCGTTCCTGTTTTAAAATTAATTAGAAGATTATGAGACTTATTAAGGAAATTTCTTTTAAAAAATAGACTAACATGAAAGCAACATCTGGTGCATTGCAGAATAGTGGTCACTGGGTTCTATCCAAGTTGATTGAATTATTTTTTTACTGTGGTATGTTGTACACAAGCTTCAAGTACAGGGAATGAAATGGGAGTAAGGCATTGTAATCACCATTCAATCAAAAAAAAACTTACATTTTTTGGGTAGCTAAAAAAGAACTCTGACTCTTGTGGGACCTTGTGAGAGCTCTGATGGGTCTTGCCCTAAGCCAGGAAAACTCCATGGTTGTAGGGCTCTATATCCCATTGACAGGAGAAGCTTTCTAAAAAAGCTGAAAAATAGCATGCAAGGCAGAGAAAATACTAAACTATACTGAGTTTTATTATTATGTATCTGTCAGTGGGTATTGGAACCATTTTCTAAAACTTTCCTAGAAGGCCACAACTCTAGGAACCTTATCTAGATGAGAGGTTCAGAGAAGCATCCATTCTGTTGAGGAATTGGCCAACCCAGACCTCCAAATCTCTCGTATCTGTCCATCATTAGTGAAACCATGACGTGCTGAAATCCACTTTTCACAAGTATTGTTTTCTGATGCTTTCATAATTCTCAATTTTGCTGTTCACAGAGAGCGAAGAAGTGTACCAGCGCCAGGTGCTGTCTATTTCCTGTATCGTCTTTGGCATAGTCGTAGTGGGCATGCTTTGTGCAGCGTTCTACTTCAAAACAAAGTAAGAGCCTTCGTCTAGCGTGTTTGTTATTTAGCTTCTGTCCTTTTTATGGCTTTACAATTCAATTTCTCCCCTCCTTTTGAAGCTGTCATTATCTCTGGACAGGCTAGAACACTTCCCCATGGCTACACTATCTAAGTCCAAAAAAAAAAAAAAAGTAAACAGGAGTAATATGTGTTCTTGTTTCTATTTTCTGTTATCAGGAAAGAAAAGATTGTGTCCTTTCCAGTTCTTTTTTTTTGACAATAATAATTTTCTGTCTTTTACTTCTTTTACTATTAGTGCAATAACAACTTTCCTCTTTTGAAAATAAAATTTTAAACATACCATTTCCATTTTGCATTTCATTTCGTATCCCTGAATGTCCCTTTTGTTTCTGTGTGCTGAGAACAAAGGTAAAGTTAGAAATGCAGACAAAAACAAGTTCTCTGCAGATATCTGTAACCTGTAGCTAATAGTTGTATATTGCTGATGTAGTTGCATAACGTGAGTATCTATAATGCACAAACATATTGAACTATCCAACTATGGTGGAATTATCTGTACTAAACTATTTTCAAGTTAAATACTTTCCACTCTATTCTTTATCTTCCCAGCTAAACATTATTTTATAATATTTATTGTTATGTGTGTAATTTGAGTAGCAAAAACCTCATAGCAATTACATGACATGCTTGTTGGTGCCACTGTATCTACAAATGTGTTCTGTATGATTGTCATCCCTCATTCCTGTTCCAGCTGGAGCTAATGAGAGAACACATATCAATATAAATAATATCTGCATGAGGTTAGTTGTGGTGGCTGAGCATCAAAAACATGGAGGTTTGCACTATTTAAAAGTTTGGATGCTTATCTGAATCCCCCTTTTTAGAATTTATTGTAATGGGTAGGAAATCTGATGAAGACTACCTTTTCTTTAAAAAAAAATAAAAAAAAATCACATTTCTATCAGGAAAAAAAAAGAAGTTAGAAAATTCACCAGATCTTTTTAAATTAGTCTTCTTACCCCCAAACTTCAGGGGTAGTTTGTGCATGATTTGAGTGAAGATTTGAGTTCATTCATGTTTCACCTACACACTCCTACCTATTCTAATGTTTTGAAGGATTTTGTTTAGTTGTTCTTTGGACCTAGATTATGACAGTGATGCTGGCTGGGAGGATGCTGTGCCAGGACAGTTTCTCTCTGCAGACTCCTCAGCTGTCGTATAAATTGTGAGCAGAGACAGCCATTTTCCTGCTGCATTAGAAATATCATTACGCATTTCAACTTTGCAGAAGAAAGAAAGAGAGAATAAGGTGTTCCTATTCTTCCTGGAAAGGCTTGGGGTTTTTGCTAGTGAAAAGAGATTCAGAAAAGGCAGAATGGGATTGTCAGTTGGAAGAACATGCAGTCAACAACTGAGCATAGTGTGAATAAAATGTCCCTCTGTTATTCAGCTCTGCCCCTCTTGGTTTTGCACTGTTGCAGGGAGTGGTGGAGAGCTGGGTTGGAACAGCCTTCCAAAAACCATGGCTTTGATGAGGTCGTGGGGAGAGCTATGTCTAAAATAATGAGTAGAATAATGCTTCAAAGGTGAATTCACAAGACAGTAGTGCTTCATACCTCAGGAGGAGGTGGCGGTGTTAGGTTTGGGTTTTTATCTGCATTATAAATATGATAGTTAAGAGTTACTCAGAAGAGTTGAAGTGTGCTTATGCCAGATTCTGGGAACTGAATTTTGAAGAGTAATGAGAAAATGAGCACCTTCAGTTCAGTCAAGAGGTTTTATCAAATATATGGAACACAGTAATGGTAAGATACTAATCAATCCCTAACTCCCTGGTTGTGGTTCCATCTGGCAAACTGTCCAAAAAGTAAGTAAGAGTGTCTAGACTGGGTCGTATAGAGGCCACATAAAACAGTATCATATCTGTGACATTTGCCAGTGTCTTCAAGGTGTAAAACCCAACAGATTTAAAGTGCCTCAACACTTATCATATGTTAGCTTTTAGTCAACAGATTTTCAGGAGCTGCTTCAACAGGCAGATGTAACTTGATCACGCTTAAGAGTTATCAAAGTATTCCTCCTGCACGGGGGATAATCCTTGGGTTTAATCTGATGTATCAAAAAACCTAAAATATTGCTAACAGCTACAGAAACTCTGAATGGTGCACCCTTTAAGAAAAAAGTTTCCATGAAGACACTGACTCTGACTTTCTTAGTCTGATAACTGTATAACACCTGCTGCTAGAAATATGCACTTCCCTATGCACCATTAAATTAAAAGTCCTTCTTTAAAATAAATTCAATCTGAGGAAGTTTAGAACTATAATTAAACGCTATGCCTTTCCAATTATTCCTTTTAGGGTAATCAAGAAAGTGCTGTAAGTGTTAGCAACAGAGGGAGAGTACAGTAATGGGCTGTTCTTTATGGCTTAGCCTTTTATAGATGACTAGTGACTATTTCTTGCTGAAGTAACAACACTTAATTGCCAAATATTTCTAAAGTAGAACACAGAAGGCCCATTTGTTTTGAAAACAGAAGTTATAAAATAAATATATAAATCAGTGAGTAACTTTGAATTATTAAAAGTTTTTAGTTTTATAACTGTGCATCCTATAGTTTGGCAAAACGAATATGCATAAACCTAATATTAATGTTGGGTTCCATGATCATAAAAGGAAATTAATTATTAGATTGTTTCTTTCAGTAAGTTACCTTTGAGAATCTCAATTGTAATGTTAAAGATGGCAGCAGTGAAGCTGAAAATTGCAGTTTACTTACATGTGTTTATCAATGTAGAAACAACTCTAAACCCAAGTTTTCTAAATAAATCCAAATTAGAGTTCCAAAAATTTGTAGTTTGTTTTGTTATTTTCCTGTTTAAATTCTAAGAATATTGTATGTATAGGAGAGATTCCCAAAGTCTGATGCTGTGATCACGTTTTGCTGTCATTATTTAGACTTAATATGACGTCTCCACTCAAAAACAGTCATCAAAAAAGACTGGATATTCCATAACCATTATGGACACCAGCATGCAAGTGGCTGGCTTTCCAGTAGGACATAAGATATATATGCTTTTTTCCTCAGTGTATGTAATTTAGCTGGTCAGAAAATAATTATTCATGCAAGCTCTAGAGTTGCTTTTTATTAATTTCCCCTGGGATTTTATGAGAAGCTAGAGAGTTCATTTTGATATTCTACAAATTAAATTATTCAGTTTCACTGGTTTCAAAAATGAGTAGATATCAAAAAATGTTTTTGAAAGAGATGTTCCAGAATCAACTGACTAATTCAATTTGACACTAAAATCCTTCAGATTATATATCTATTCGGATTATTCTGATATTAACTTTGCAAGTTATTTTGGCTAAGGAAAAATTTAAAAAATTTAATAAGTTTTTATGCTTGAGAAATTATTTCCTCACCCATCCATATTCATAAGTCTTACTAATTATGAGCTCCTAGCTATACTCAAAACATGCCACTCATATTTGTAACATGTTTACAATGTAAATTCATTCTTTTTCATTTGCCATGCTGTTTCAAACTAAGATGTAAATAGAAAGCATAAGAAATACTTATAGAGTCCAAGATTTATCATAGTTTACAACCTGTATTCAGGAAACATGCTATAACAAATACCCACTTCTAAGCAGGTGCTTACAGCTTGTTCAGTTTAAGCAAATGCTTAAATTGTGCAGTGCTGAATCAAAACTAAGGGACTCAAAGACAGAGGAAATTCCATGTATTTATTTTAATAGATTAAAAACTATATTATTAAAATTGAATATCTGAACTGTGATACTTCTCACTGCTTTCTTTCGTATTGAGGGAACTTGTCTTTTCTCACAGTTTCCCCCCTTGATCACTTAAATAAGTCATTTTCCTCTGGTTTCTTAGACTTCCCTGCACTAGACAAAGACTGCACTGAAAAAAGTTAAAATTACTTTTATACTTCATTTGGTGTCAAGTTCATTGGCCTGAGTCAAGTAAAATGCTCTCAAACTTGATAATGTCACAAGGCTTTCAGCAGCAAAATCACCAGAAATTTTTCAAAATATTGCTGAAGCTTCTTTGCTAAAATTTCAAATTTCACTATAGAAAGACTGAATTTCCTTTATTTCTTCCTTCTGAATTTTGGCCCTGCACCAATTGCTGCCCAAAAGCTGCTGGTGGCATAACAAAGTGCTGCTGCTGATGAGTCCTTGACCTTTGGGGGAAACCTGGGCAGTTTCCAGAGCGTTTGTAGGTTAGCTGCTGGAGATGCATCTGCTGGGGAGAAAAACAAAGGAAGGAAGGAAGGAAAGAAAGAGTTAAAAATAGTATTGTGGAGTTATTTCTCATAATCATTTAAAACTGATAGTCTCAGACAATGTAGCTTATCAAAAGAATGGAAACTGATAAAAGACCTTAAATATATTTTGCTAACAGTTTTTGCCCAGCTGAGATATCTGTTTGCAGAAGATAAAAGAAATATTTAAAATAAAGTTTGCTGCCTCATATCCTCAATCATGTACAGAACTTTAAAACTCAGTTTGCCAGTATAGGGTGGCAGAAACAGAAAGCCTTTATTAAGTGTAGTTATCTCCTGAATAGTGCAAGTGATTCATCTAGTAGTATTCCTAGCTCTGACACAGTGGATCGTAGTATAATATGCCAAAAACACAGCCCCTGATACCATACTGATGTTTTTTAAACAGGTTTAGGCATGTAAGCAAAAGCTGGTCTATACAAGATACTGGGTTGCAGGTCAAGTCTAATCAGCTACTAGCAGAACTCGTTGATTCTTTGACACTTTTTATAGCAAACAGGGGCTAATGCCTGCTGTATTTGCCAAAATCTTTGTTCCAAATCAGAGCAAAATGCTTTTCTAATATTCAGGCCTACTGCAAGCTATTGTTAAATATGTAATAAATGATCTTACAAAATTCTGCACTAAAACAACTAGCATGCTATTATAGTAATGTGAGAATAGAAGGTATTTTAAACAGAAGAGCTCTTTTTTATTTTCCTTTCTTAAGCCTCACCAGAAAATGACCACTGCATTGAAATATTAGACACTACTGAATTAGCTCAGCTGGTTAATCTAATACGGTGAAGTTTTGAACAAAGGGAACCATGGCTATAAAAACATCATGGCTATAGTAGAAGATCAAACTAGCTCTTTCTTACACAAATTTTATTTCTCTCTGCAGGAAACAAACAAAGCAAATTCATGAACAGCTGAAAGAAACACAGAATAGGAAAACCTACAGCCTAAATGCTTCCAGCATGATGGCAAAGTCAGAGTGCACGGCACAAAGCCGAGTCCAGCTGCAAAATGTAAGTAATCCTGCCAGCTACAACACTTAGCCTGGCTGAGTTCCTGCTGCTGATGGCAGCACATTGCCATGTTGTATTAGCATCTGAGCAATGGGAACAAGAATTCTCACCTCTTTCATAAAATCTTTTCTATCGGGCCTGTTAATGGAAAACCCTAAAGAGGGATTTTTTTTCTAAAGTTATTTCAGTGGATCCTGGTACATTTTGTCCATGTAATAGACCTTGCTGAGCCCCCTAGTTCTGCATCCAGCAGTGGACATTACTATTATAGTTTCTGGCAACACCTTAGCTCATATGTATGGTTTATAGGTGAAATGGGAGTCCTTGATCTTACGTGATTTCAAGTCTTCCAGTAGTTAATGAACTTGCATGAAAAAATGTAGAGATTTGTCACAGTTAATTCAAAGTGAATTCACAATCTAGAACTAAATTTACACATGTAAACTAGTGCCCAAGGGAAGACTGTGCAGATGGTCTCATTTTCCTGGATCTTGAGTTAAGGGATTTTTGATACCAGAAAGAGATTAGTTTGTTCAAACTAATAAACTAAACTTATAAGTAAGTTAATACAATCCCACAATCATGAAATACATAAAGTGTATTTGAAATAAGGAACTTGAAGGCGACTGATTTATTTAGCCCTGGATGCAGAGTATTTTCCAATGCATGTCATTCTCTTCCCCCGGTCATACGTATTTAGTGCTGTCTTATTTTGAACAAAGTATTTGGAACGACTGACAAGGACCCTGGTAGCAATATAATAGGGAATCATAAAAGATATACTGAAGCCTTTCTAAATGCTTAACTCACTTTTTTTTTTTAAAAAGTATCTTAGTTTTGCTTAAAGGGCTGACTACCTTATTGGCCAGATTCCATCAAAATAGTGGGAGTTTACCAAAGTGAGCACTCGTGCCCACTTAGCCACAGATGTCTCAACTCCTAGTTTACATCCAATTAGTGCAGAAATAAGTATAGGCTCTTTTATCCAATTCAGAGTAAGCAGAGCCTCTGTGCTATAACAGAGGACTTGTCAGTGCATTGCTCGTGTTCGCTAAAATTTTTGTTTTATAGGAGCACTGTTATGGTCACAATACGCTTTGTGGTTCAGGAAAGATACGCTATTTCAAGAAGGCAGATAACTCCACTGAATTGACATAACCACAGTTTAGGGAACCTTGTGCAATCCTTTGTTCCGCTTTCAGTTTGTTCAGTCACATACTACTTCTAGCCCCTAAAAAAAAGCCGTTGGGAGTGGTGTTGGGTTGTAATGGTGGCAATGAAAGGTAAAGTTGTAAAGAGCTTTTGTGATCCTTTTGTTCTGACATATAAAGCAGGTCTTGGTTAACACTAAGAATATGTTCTTTGCCTTTTCTCACTGTAAATCAGTGCAATATTTTGTCAACCCATCATCATGATATGTACTATTTGATGTCTTCTGAGCAGCTGACAAACACATCAACAAGCTTTATTTAAGTCTTTTTCTTTTTCCGTAACAATAGCCATAATGGCTGAAGTAGCAGTTTGTAGATATTAGAGATTGAAAACCATTATTATTTATTATTTTAACCCAAATTTGCTTTTCAGCTTTTAATGCTGTTCAGACTGACGTTATCAGTGCTTGTAATGAACACACCATTTTCATGTTCGTGGGGCTGCTTGCAGGCAGCTGTTTTCTCCCTGCCATTAATGCATTTTCCCTTTGGGAGCAAAGATACTAAGGAAGAAAAACAGAATGACCTTGTGCAGGATGTAGCATAACAGTGCAGGGTAATAATGGTTTCTATTGTTAGCAAGATTTTAGTGCAGGAACGCATGTAGGCAGTTCATGAAATATTTACAAAACTTGGCAGATGGGGCGGAGGGAAAAGGGCAGGGGGTACGGCGAGGCAGCAGCAAAGAACTTTGAAATGGTATTTCATAGGAATGGCTGAGTGACTCCCCATCGGAGACCAGAGATCTGCCCCGGGCATATCTGCTGGGTGGGAAAGGGACCAGGTGGTGACGTGAGGAGGTGAGGGTTCCCGCTGCTCGCTCCTGGGGCTGTGCTGCCGCCTTTCTGCCGGTCACCGCCTGGATGTGATCTCTGCGATTCCCAACTGCAGCTCCCATCACATACGTTTCAGGAGAAATCTTAGTTCCCTTTCCGGGAGCCAAGAGAGAAACTTAAATAAATCGAGGTGGTTATTTTCTGGAGACTAGTCCTCCAGTCTGGCGTTTTGTTTTATGTAATCCTGGAAGCCGTTTCTTTTCCCACTCCAAGCGCTCCTTTTACATGGGAAAACTGTCTTGCTTGTATATCACCTTTTTCTCTTCCCCTAAAAGACTCTCCCGTATTTTTCTCCTGCCCATTTTGAATGGATCTGATGCTTTCAGGTTTTTCCCCCTGCTTTTTCTTCTTCTATAGAGAAAATACATTAGTGTAGACCTCAGAATAGTTGCGTGAGGTTCCTTATTCTTGGATTTGAAGTGTTGGACATTCCCCCAAGTTCATTAAACATCTGTATGGCAGGGTAGCTCTTTCAGATGTGGATATCCAAGGTAAGCAACAGGATATTCAGAAAAAAAATGGAGCTGACCAACTGAAAAATGTAGGCTTTTTAGAACTCCCTTCATTTAAGATGTTAGTCTCTTTGGGTTTTTTGCCCACTGAGCAGCAGGGTAAACACAAGTGAGGAAGAACGGCCACAAGCCAGCATCTCCCTTGGCAAGCCTCGAGGTTGAGGAAGAACGCAGGGAGCGTTAGGCATTTAAGTTAAAACATGGATGCCTCTCTGTCATTTGCTGTATTGCAGGGAATAAAGCTTTTTTTTTGCACTGACAATATTTTGAAGTATCTTTTTTTTTTTTT